>PYAF01001762.1:281240-345121 GCA_007407185.1 Glycine tomentella
TTTAATTTATCCCACAAATTTTTTATCAGTATTTTATACCAGAAATTTGAAATGACTTTCACTTTCTCATTTTAATTTATGCAATTAATTTTAAAGTTATTTTTAATTGGAGTATCTCCAATGCTAACTTGATAATAAAGATCTTAAATGGATTCTTAACTTCCATTAAAAAAATGAATTCTTAACTTATTTTTGTGAACCCTTTAAGTTTTATCATAAAAATTTACTTCATTATTAAAGTTCTTAATTAAATTCATAACTTACCTTTGTGAGATAGAAAAACATTTTTTTTATTATTAAAAGACACAGTTACTTATAATAAAAAATCAGTTTTTGTATAAGAATCCAACCCTATTTGCTATAATATTATGGTTAAAAATCTATATGAATGGAGTCCATTTGTTGTTGTGACGTTGATTTTCTTGAGTTTACGAAATACAGTCTGATTTTTAGTGGACACGAAACCTTGCTGAATAAAGCCAGCAAACACTCTCAATTCTTTTGGTACGCTCTTAATTTATGAAAACTGTCACGAAATTGAAAATGGTTGGAAGGATTTGTGGTCATCAAATTTAGTTTTGTTTGCCGACTTTTTTAGTAAACTGGATTTGTGATCAAGTTAAACTTGATTAGGTTGTGTTATTGCTAATCAACATCCAACTTGATTAATTAAAGACATATTTTTATTTTTAAATCAAGTATAATTAATTTTCATAAAATCTACCTTAAATTGTCAAATATAACTAATACGTGTTTAAATTAATTTTAATTGGAATTTATTTTTCATACACAGCTGGTTTTTAAAAATTACACTTGATCACAAATAATGACTTTTAAAACAGTTACTACATAAATTAATAATTTTATTAGACATGACAATTTATAATTCAATAATAGTTTTTTTTTTGGTATTATTTTGTGTGTTTAAATGGAATTTTTTAACTGTATATTTATATAGAAATGATTATTTTTCACTGAAAATGCATGGCAATTTCCCGTGAAAACAAACTTGGGCACTGGCTCATTTGCATGGCATCTAAAATGAAATAGTTTAAGGGTAGATTTCCTTTTCACATAGACAATTTATCATTTTCAACTATTTGTCGTTTTGCAATCAAATTGTTATCTTAATACAGCAAGTTGATCTGTATTATTATTAAGCGCTCTAATGATTGTACCAGCTTCGTTTTGGGAAGCGATGGCAGATCCAATTGCCATGATGCAAAGTTTACCATAAACTATAGACTAAATATATATACAATGTTATCTTTTCAATCATTTGAGTTTGTAGACTAATTTTATACGAGTGAAACAATGCAACACGATCTAATTTACTGAGTGCTCTTTTTTATTTTATTTTAAAGGGAACACAAGTTGTAATATTAGCTGCTCAATAATGTGTAGTTACGTATCATTACAGCCGTTTTTAAGTTTGTTTTGGGTCATATATATCGCTATAAATTATGCAATGCTATATTATTTTTCCAACAACAACATATAATTTAATAATTTTACATGATTAAGATTAGGTTAGTGACACTCCAAATTTGCCTATTTGAACTCTTTTCTTTTTTCTTTCTTTTTCTCCTTAACTTTAAAATTTACCCTTTTTTATTTTTATCAAAAAAATCTTTTAAAATTACTTTAATGTTAGCGTGACAATGGTCTCAACCCACATGATTAATGCGCTTTTATTTTATTTAATATTATTGATACACTATTATATGATTTAATTATATAGAGTTATTTAAAATATTTCTTTGTCTTTTGCATTTTTTATTTGTTTTTTTCCCTTAATCACATTCACATTGTTGATAACGATACATGCAACTCTCATTTGTTTATTGACTTGTACCCATGTTTTTTGGCACTTTTCAGAAAAGTAGTGGTGGCTGCTTATTGAATATAGTTGTTATAAGCACTACACATTTGTTTGTATTTACTGTAGTGTTTACTACAAGATGCAAATAACTAATTTATATATATATATATATATATATATTAAAAAATTAATCAATTTGATTTAAAGTATTAAATTTATCTTAAATTAATTTTTTTAAATATCTTTGTAAATAAAACTAACAAACATTATTAAGTTATATTTCAGGTCATTTTAGAACTGATGTTAATAAAAAAATTATAAAAAAATTATGAAACATTATGTATTAAAACTTATAAAAGGATTAAAGTACATTTTAATTTTAATTTCAACCTTATATAATAAGAATCAGAGAGTAGTTTGTAACTATTGTGGAGTGTGAACTATTCAAGGACAGGGAAATGAAATCTCTGCCCCCATGCACTTCAGTTGATGGGATGCAGTTAAGAGTCTACCGATTTTTACTTTTTAAACACTTTTCACTTGTTATTTTTAAAACGAATAATAATAATAATAATAATAATAATAATAATAATAATAATAATAATAAATAAATAAATAAATAAATAAATAAATAAATAAATAAATCACGTGACGGGAGAAGAAGTGTCAAGTGTGTCAAGTGTCTACAAAAGAAAATGTCTCCAGACAAAGTCGATTGAGTGTTGAGTTGGATATGACAAGAGGAACCTCTTCTGTGGGCCCACTGAATATTACATATACTGATATACAAATGTGCTGCCAAAATGACCCTCCACCAATAAAAAAACCAATGCACAAGACCAAAGTCAACAAATAATAAATGCTACCCCCTAAAAACAGTACTCCATTTTTAAGTTCTTTTTTCAGACCTTAAAATAATTATTCCTTTATTTATTTGTACTTTAATTTATATATTATAATATACTTCTATAATATATAAATTTAAAATTTTATTTTAATTAAAATTATTTTAATTAATTAATAAGATATTGTTATTGTTTTTCCTCTTTCTTTGTAATTATATAAATAAGAATATAATAATTAATGTTATTATATAAATTTAAAATGTTAGCTATATAGTAAATACTAAATAGAAATATATTTTTCATTAAAAAATGATTAATAAAAAACTGATATAATATTTACATGAGTTTTGTCTGTTTGTGTTGAGAGTTGAGACAAGTTTGAAAGTGAATGTTTGTCGTGGATTTAGATTTAACATATTTTAACTGCAATATAAATATACCGAAAATAATTTATATTTTTCACTGGAAAAAATATACATTTTTTTTTCTTGTAATAGTATATAAATAAAATAAATTCTCATCGTATTATGTTAATTACTTTATTACTTTATCCATGTAAAAAAGAATATTAGTTTTATTTTAAAAAAACTAATATGATGAATAAATAATACATTGATATTGTAAAAAAATTATATTATTATTCAATTATAAATTATTATATATAATAGTTTTGTTGATTTTACAAAAAAAATGTATATATTAAAAATTATGTAAAATTATTTTTGGTTAGTTAATAATTTAAACTTTTACACTGGTATTATGTACATATTAGACTATAATTTCATAACATTTTAACAATTAATTTAATAACATAAAATTCACTCTCAACAATATATTTTACATTACATTATTGCATCCTACATTACATTATTGCTTCTCTGTTTATTAATAATATTGAGATAATTTAAAATAAGAATTCCTGTTATTAATTAAGTGACACAAAATACCAAATTCATTTGGAGTTACATGTACTACTATCACAATTAAATCGTTGAGTATATATCACATAAAAAATATTGAGTACATAAATTCATGTAAGGCGACAAATTTAACATAATCAAGTTAATAAAAAATACTAATACATCCTTTCAAAAAATAAAATAATACTAATACAAAACGTGCATCAATGACATCCATTAACAAAAATGACAATAAATATTAGTCTAATGGATGATAAGTAAATGTTAATTACCACCTTAAGGATATTAATTAAAAAATTAAATATAAAATATTTTTATTGAAAAGCAAAAAATTACGTACTCATAATTTTTTACTCTTTTATAATTTATTTATATGATAATTTTTTTTAATTCTTTAACTAATATCTTAAGAATACTTATTAATATTTTAGTAATAATATAATTCAAATCTTATAGTAATTTGAGTTTAAATTTTGTTGTTAATGTTATAATCACGTAAATAAATAATTTATAAGTATTTTTGATAATATTCTACGTGCTTTGAAACTCAACTAATTTTAATAGACTCTTGAGAATTAATTCACTTAAAATTTTTGTAATAAAAAAAAAGTTAAAAATATACTACTTCTAATCTTTTATACAAAGAAAATTTGGTGCGTTCTTTTGTTCATATTTCTAAGTAATATAGTCTTGTTTTTTTAAATGTATCAATTAGTAATTTCTTTTATATTATTAATTTATAGTATGAAAGCCCATTAATGACCCATTAAGGAATAATTATTTAGGTCTAAAAAAACAATTACGAAAAATAGCAATGATTACTTAGAAACACATATTTAACGTTATCTTTAATGCAATTCAGCCTTCCTCAAATTTTTTTTTCCTCACCCAGTCACCAACCCCGTTGTCCGGAGCCACCATTTTACGCTCTGGCAATGCTCTTCCCGGTGGCCATCGTCCCTTAAACCCACCACACTTCACAGTCATGGGTATTCCATGGGACGACGTCGTTGTGATCCAGCAAGGGAAGGACCACAATGAGCCCTGCATCGTCACCGTCAATTGCCCCGACAAGGCTGGTCTCGGCTGTGATCTTTGTAGAATCATCCTCGAGTTCGGTCTCCGCATTACCCGTGCTGGTATCTCACTTTTCCCATCTGGGTTTCTTCTGGGTTTCTTCTTTCTCCATCAAATCTCAATTCTTTATCCATCCATTTTACTCTTACATACATCATACATGCTTCGGTCACTGCTTTGAATCTCCATGCTAACTGAAACTAACAATTCTAACAATTAACATTTGCCGATAAAAAAAACATACTCGCCTTCTCTCTCTGTTATAGAAACTCTTTTTTTTTTTTTTTTTTTTCATGGCCCTTTTAGCAAATAGTTTGCAAACATATAACATGCGTAAATCAATTGATACGAGGTTGTTCCAATTTAATCAGTAGTCTGAAGTTGTTCCAGTTTAATGAACAGTTTTGAATTCGAGTTATGTGTTAAACATGCAACTTGAGGTTGTTTCAGTATATCCAGCAGTCTCGAATTCGAGTCCTGCATTAAGCGTTGCAATAGAGAGTTTTCTCGCTCGATAAGAGTCTTACTGTAGTCTCTTACCAAATAAAAAGATAGCAACCGTTTGCGTAGTTTGATGTTGTGTTTATTCATTGTTTGGAGCAATGTTTTGTTTTTGTGGCTGTTTTCATGTGTGAATTGGATTGTGGTGCAGATATTTCCACGGATGGAAGATGGTGCTACATCGTGTATTGGGTTCTTCCACATCCAGCATCGCTCAAAGTTGATTGGGAGAGTTTGAAGACTCGGCTCCTTTCAGCTTGCCCTTCATGTTTGCTTTCCTATCACTTCAATCAGCACTCCACTAGTCCTTCACCGCCTCTGATTTACCTATTGAAGGTTTGGTGTGTTGATCAAAAAGGATTGCTACATGGTAACTAGTTTCTGTTTTGTTCTCTCTTTTGGTTGGTTATCACAACCGGAGTACAGTTTTTGAAACTGTTTTTTTCCTGTCCTTGTAGATATTAACGAAATCCTGTGCAACCTTGAACTTATTATTCAGAGAGTCAAAGCGATGCCAACCCCAGATGGAAGGGTGTTAGACATGTTCTTTATCACTGATGGGATGTAAGTATGAGATTCTTGTTTGTATTCTGCATCAGCTGGATTCTCTTCTTTACACTGTTCAATCTATTTAGAATTTTCTACAACATATGTCTCTGAAAGTGGGAAGTCAATGTTGGAGTGCAAGTGTGAGGTAAAGTCCCACATCGGATAGAAATAGAAAAGTTGAGCACCATATAAGTGAAGATAAGACCCACAAACCTGAACCTTAAGGTTTTGGTTAAAGTGTGGCGTATAGTTCACTTATATGGTTTGCTCATGGCTCATTGGTGTAAATCTCTCCGATATTTATCTCCCTTGTAGGCAATATGTAAAAGAAAGTTAAATATCTACTGAGTAGGCAAAAATATGTGTGGCTTCTAAAGATCAACATGATTTTCTTGTTTGATGGCAAATTAGCCAAATTTGTTCTTATTTTATGTCTCTATTTGCATTATCATTTGTTATGTGATAATCAAGGGATGTAAAAATGGAATGGATTACTGAATGAATTGAGGAAAAGACTGCTATTTGAAACCTAGGATCGAATCATGTGGCTCCTAGAATACGGTGCTGATGGAATAGAATAATTATGATCAAAATATTGTTGCTGCAGTTGATTTTTCTGTTACTAGTAAAAGGATTAAGGACAAAATAGCTCGAAAACCCAAGAAATATGATGTTTGTGCTCTAAATTTAAATAATCCGTGCTAGACTTCAAAATTAACAATAAAAATTATATATTTTATGGGTATGGTTTGGACATTGCTTGCCAGGAGCTCGCTAAGGCCAGAAGTTATATAAATTATTAAGCTCAAGAATTTTGGTTAAAATTTCAAACTATCCTGTTCAATCTTGACCATTGAACATTACTGCAGTTGGAACTAGGGGCACTAATTTGAATATTCTGCATAACTTATAGAGGAGCCAAGATGTAGCTTTAGGCAGAGAGGTGAAACTTGGCTCACAGAAAATGAAGGGAAAAAAAAGACAAAGGCACTTAATAATTCCACTGGCTTGGGTGTGGCTATCCCAACTCTTGTATGAATCGTATTCATTCTCTCTATATAAAAAAAATGTGCCCACAAATATGTTCAGAGTTCAGACAGCTCAGTGCAAGATTAGCTTCAACTCTTTGTTCATTTTAGTTATTACCTGTTTTCAAGTCCTCCAAAGGGAGGAAGCCTAAATTTGTTCTATAGTTTCTGCCATTTCTTGTACTGTTCATGATTATAAATTTCACTTAAAACCGAAACTGTTGATTGAAGTTGGATTTTTCAAAGCCAGAAAGGCCAATTATATTGTCACAAAATATATTCATGTCATGTCATTTGCCATTGGCTCAATGTTTAGCTCTCTTAATTGCTGCATATGCTCTAATTTTTCATGTTTCACCTCAATTCTTGTAAAAATCGATATAAATGATAAAAATCTTGATTTGGATGGAGTGTATACATGTTGAATCTGTCTGCTCATGTATTTTTGTAGGTGGCTAGTAGCTAATGCTAATTATGTGATATTTTGTAATAAAAACAGGGAATATCTTCACACCAAAAAGAGGCAAGATTATGTATGTCAATATCTGATGGATGCTTTAGGAGAGAGGTGTATCTCCAGTGAACTTCAGTTGGCTGGGCCTGAATACGGACATTTGCAGGGGTTTTCTTCTCTTCCACCAGCTTTTGCTGAAGAGTTATTTAGTTCTGAGCTGTTAGACAAGTTGTCTTTGCATCCTCTCAGCCAAGATATGACGACACTGAAGACACCTACTGTTACTGTCGATAACTCACTGAGCCCAGTTCATACCCTGCTTCAGATACAATGCGTTGATCAGAAGGGCTTGTGTTATGACATTATGAGGATTTCTAAAGACTCTGATATTAAGGTATTCTGTCCTGAATTGTATTTATGCATGCACATGGCCTTGTGCAGTTCAGCTTCTCCCCTAGTGAACCATGTTTGCATCAAACTAAATCAAAGGAAGCAACCTGATCAGAGAGTAAACAATTTGAAACATGGTGTTAGAGAATGGCGGATCTAAGACCCTAGGTCAGTGGGGATAATTTATTTAAAAAAATAAAAATTGATAATTATCATTATCATTAACATATGGGATAATTGGGTTTAAACACGAAGAAAAGAGGTACAAAATATAAAATTTTAAGATAAATATTTGCATTTTATTAAAATAAGAGAGTACATTGACTTACTCTCACATATGAACTGGTAAGGAGGTTCAAATACATAAAATTAGAAGTGCAAAATATAAAATTAGGGAGTGCAAAATATAATATTTTATGACAGATATTAGTAATTTTATTGAAATGAGGGGGTGTATTTGCCCACCCTCACTCCAACATAGCTCCGCCAGTGGTTTTAGAGTCTTAATTGTTAAGGAGAAGTAACTTGTTTAAATTTTGTTATGGCATTCTCTTTTTTAATCTCCCCTTGTTACGTGTTGATCTTATTCTGCTCAATCATTCTTGGATTCGTTTTTCACAGACAATTAGTTACCTAAATTCTTAGTTGCAATGAGTTTATTTATTATACATTACATATTTTTCGATCAGGTTGCTTTTGGTCGATTTTCTTCAAGTGTGAAAGGCTTTCGAAACATAGACTTGTTTGTTCAGCACAACGATGGGAAAAAGATCATAGATCCTGAAAGCCAGAAAACCTTGTGTTCATGCTTAAAAGAAGAGATGCTTCATCCGTTGCGGGTGATTATAGTGAACCGGGGTCCAGACACCGAACTTCTGGTTGCTAATCCTGTGGAGCTGAGTGGAAAGGGGAGACCCCGTGTATTCTATGATGTTACGTTGACTTTAAAAGCGTTGGGAGTAGGCATTTTCTCGGTAAGTTTTTGTTTCAAAACTTATTGTGACAATGTTTGATGTTCTTTAAAGGAATCTTGTAACAGTTTTCTGAATAAAAGCTCTTTCTTTGTTGTATTGTAGGCTGAAGTTGTTAGACATTCAACACAAGAACGCCAATGGGAAGTGTATAGATTTTTGTTGGAGGAAAGCCGTGACTTTCCATTGACCAGAAGCCAAGCAAGAACTCAGATTGTTGACAAAGTTAGAAGAACACTGATGGGCTGGTAATCTGGTTCAGTATCAAATGAAAAAGCACTTTCCGTTCAGTGTTTATGTTATTTGGTTTACCTTTTGAATATGGTTAAGTTAGCAGGGTATCTAATTAACGACGAACATATACTTTTAGCATTGTAAATCATTTTATGTTTCTTTTATTTTGGCTTTAGTGAATTTTTTTTTTTTTTTCTGTATATTGGTGGGCGTGAACTAAAAACAGTGCCCATTTGCTTATCCAATTTTCTTTTTACTACTCCCTCCTCCGTTATCTTTATGAAAATGGTGTAAGAGAAAACAATTATTTTAATTTTTTAATGTAATATTTTTTTTATATCTGTCATAATATTAAGTGTAAATTCTTGAAACTTTTTTTTAAAAATAAGTATTTTATATATAAATCTTTTTTAAGAAATAGATAAGATTTATTTCTTAAAATAAGAAAAAAATTATTTTTTAAACAGAAACAATTTGAACAAACATATTATAAAATAAAAGTTATAAAATAAAAAAACTGTGTATTTTATTAAAATTAAATGTTTATTTTAATAAAATGATCCCAAAGGTGAACAATAAAATTTATAAATTAATTAATAATAATATAAGATTATTTAATAATAATATAATATTAATTTATATTTTTTTTCTGTGTAAAACAATTTAATACTACAATTATAATGACGAAGGGAGTAGTATCTACCGGAAAATAAAAATCAAAGTCAAGTAGATTAATTCACAGTCAAATTATAAAATATATTAGATGATAAAGTGTAATCTCTATCATCAAAAGAGTTCATGCATGGAAATATTTTCTAAATATAATGGAAGATTTGAAAATATATATATTTTTGTTGTTTAATAACAAAAAAATCCTTTAAAAAAAAGCTTTATATTTAATCGATAAATTATTTAACTCTTGTGCTCCCAAAACATAAGTTTTATTTTATAATTTATATCCTATGATTATTTTCAATATGGTTGAAATGTTAGTACACTGACAGAGTTAATGACGAGGCACATAGTATTATTTATTCAACCATGTTTGCGTTTCAAAGTAAGTTCCAGAGAAGGTCATGGTATTCCGGCGTGCAAAATTGAATAGCTTTTTTATTTTTTATTTTTTTAATTTGTTTATATGTGAAAACAAAATCAAAACAGAGAAATCTCCATTGAATTCAAAGCAAAGATGTGCACTTTGGAGAAGAGAGGCAGCATCTTCATCCTAACACTCACCGGCGATGGCGAGCACCGTCTCAACCCGACACTACTCGATTCCATCCAATCCTCCCTCCGCCGCGTCCGCCAAGAAGCCACCGCCTCCTCCGCCCTCGTCACCACCGCGCACGGCAAATTCTTCTCCAACGGCTACGACATCGCCTGGGCCCGATCCTCCGATGAGGTCAAAGAGCGCATGATACTCATGGACTCCCTCCTCCGCTCCGTCGTCTCCGATCTCCTCACGCTTCCGATGCCGACCATCGCCGCCGTCACCGGCCACGCCTCCGCCGCCGGCTACACCCTCGCCCTCGCCCACGACCACGTTCTCATGCGCAGCGACAGGGGATTCCTCTACATGAGCGAGCTTGACATCAACCTCGTTATTCCGGCGTGGTTCGTGGCTCTCCTCGAAGCCAAAATCGGCTCGCCCGCGGCTCGGCGCCATGTTGTCCTGAACGCGGCTAAGCTCTCTGCCAAGGAGGCGCTGCGGCTCGGGATCATCGACTCAGCTCACGACAGCGCCGCTGAGACTGTTGAGGCTGCGCTCGCTTTAGCCGCTGATTTGGTGAAGAGAGGATGGAATGGACACGTGTACGCTCAGAATCGGAAGGTCTTTCTGGGTCGCGTGATTCGAGCCGTTGAAGATACCTCTGAGAGAAAGTCAGACACTACTTCGCGGCTTTAGCCTTTTAGGATAGGGGCTCGTGTAACTGAAGACATATTTATTGGGCCGCTTTGTAATTCTAAGTATGTTGGGCTCTGAAGCCCAATTCAGTGATGGTTTTAATGTTTTTAATCACGCTGGAACTATTTAATTTGTAATCATACTTTGCAGTTTGCACTATTGCTTCTTGTACCTTGCTGGCACCCCCATTAAATTACGGATTATATGGGTTAAAAGTATATTTTTAGTAGATAAAGTAAGATCATGTTTATTTTTCATCTCCTAAGTTTAAAAATGTATTTTTTTTTATATCTCTCGTAATGAGAAATATAACTTTCTAGTTTCTCAAGTTAACTCTATTAGGTTAAATGCTGACATGCCTAATGGAATGACACCTCGTTGCCTGTTGGCTGTTGCGTGTCATTTCTATTCCCCTCGGCTTAATGTTGCAAACTTGCAATGCATTATACGTTTCAGAAACTAAAACCAAACTTTTTATATATCTAGAGGGACTAAAATTAGACATTTACAAATCTCAAGACTAAAATATATCTTATTATATTTATATACATTGATCCTTAAGAGATAATACATTTAAAACTTGTATCCAAGATTTAAAATATAGACAATAGGAAGTGAAGAAAAGGTTTGTTTTGAGATTAAAAAAAGATTTGGGATTATTTTTACCAACGAGAAAAGAGAGTTGTATTGGTTTGGAGATTCAAATAAGAGAAAAGTTAATTGATAAAGAGGATGTATTGACTAAGTATGAATTAAACACTTATGATCAAGAATTCCTAAACTTGGTAAGTGGTAACTATCAAGCTACCTTTAAATTGGAGGAAATAATTGATGACATGCTTAGAGATTGAAAGTGTCAAGATTGCAGTTAAAGATAGGTCTTATGGTTGCATGCTCCTAATGGTAAGTATTTTTGTCATGTTTTCTTAGAATGGCATTCGGTCTCCCAACTCTCTTATAATTAAAATAATCTAGTGTGGCACAACAAGTCTATTTTCCAACATTCATTTATCCTTTGTTTAAACATTCAATGAAGAATTGAAGATTGCTTACTCGGGACTGCTTGTAAACTCATGGCACAACGCACAAGTCATGCAGTAAGGTTGAATTAATTTGCAAATGTTTGAACTATTTGATGAATTTTAATTAAGTTTCTAAATGTTGTTCCTAATCTTGTATTTTTAATTAGTTCCTTATTACACCTAATTAAAAAATAAATACAAATTTAGGTATTCAATTAAAAAAAATTCAAAAATT
The DNA here is from genome assembly GCA_007407185.1 of Glycine tomentella. NCBI lineage: Eukaryota > Viridiplantae > Streptophyta > Magnoliopsida > Fabales > Fabaceae > Glycine > Glycine tomentella. The sequence continues at coordinate 293,195 of PYAF01001762.1, forward strand.
CAATTAAAAATATCAAATAGTTTATGAACTTGCAGATTAATTTAATGTTGAATAGATTTATCACATTAAATTGGTTCTTAACACATCACATTTTTTTCATAATCCTAAGAACCAATTTAATTGGTACTTTGGTGGTGTCAATTAGAAACAAATTTAAGAAGTTAATATTTTACCTCAATTTCGTTTTTTGTTTTTATACCCGATCTTATTTAAAGAAGAGAGACAAAAGCGAAAAAGACACCACAACGTACAGGTAAACTAATGCATAGAAATTGCGAGATACCCGAAAGTGTGTTTTTGTGTCAGTGTAATAATGCAGTCCATTCAATACGACTACAATCTTAATTTTGATGTGAATGTTTCATGTGAGAACAGAGTTGTTCATGGGCCACATATGGAGCATTCATTGATGCATATCCCCTTTCAGCAAGAAACCTATCCTTCACCAAAGTTCGACTTAGAATTTATGTTCCAACTATCAGTCTATCACCCAATTGGCATGAAGCATGGCAGCTTAACTGGAATATGTTCGTATAAACCTATTGTTAAACAGAAGTATTGAGTGAATCGTTAATTTAGCTCACGATGATTGATTAAATTGATATTTAAAATTAAAAAAATTGATAAAATTGTAAATTATCCATCAATTTAGCTTTTGAAATTATAATTACTAGTCAAATTGGTCTCTAATATTAAAAAAGATAACAAATACATAGGCAAGAAAAAAAAAGATTATTAAATATTTCAGTTAATTCTCCTTATGTGTGATATGACAATTATATGTATCTAGTTGGTTATCACTCAAGCATATAATGTATCAATTTAGTTTTTTTAACAATATTAAATGACACCAGATACCAACGAAGGGACTAAATTAATATTATTTTTTTTAATTTTAAAGACAAATTTGAATAATAATTATAATTTTAGACATGTAATTGTTGGGTATCGAACAATCACACAACAATCGAGATAAGAGAAAGAGAAAAAGTGGAAGAAGAAAATAACACACAAAGTTTACCATAGTTCAACCAATGTAGGCTACGTCCAACTATTCACTATATTACTATATTTCCCTTACACACTCGTATAATTGCACTTATATTATGAGGAAATATATAGGCTTAGAAGTCCTAAGCACCGTAGCTATTCATTGGCCAAAACCTTAACTATAAATAATAAAACACGAGGCCAACAACAATATTTTGCCTCGAAAAAAGTTCTGGGAGCACTGCCCCTAGCCCCACTAGGGAGACTCCCCCAAGCCCCCATCCCATGCATATCTGCTGACGACACAATATGAGTCATACTCTACATAAATTAATTGATAATTAATTTCGAGACCATTTTATTATTTTGTTAATTTTAAAGACTAATTTAACCTACGTTACAAAATGAGATTGATGATTCACCAAAGTATTTACAAAAACTGAAACTAAAAGCAGTCCCTTTGTTATGTTAATGTAAGAAATGGTTCCTTCAAACTTTTGATTTCTTGGTGTGATCTAGTTGGAAGTGCGCTGAATTAATGTTCAGGGATTTTAGTAGTGAAAATATCTAGTTCCCTCACAGGATCCAACTGTTTGTATTTAACTTTTCTCGTACCCCATACCATGATAATTAAAGTCTCCTGCCATGCCCCTCTTTTACAAGTATAAAATGATTACATTTATGTGTCTCTCCATTTAAATTCAATTAATTGTTGAATGTTTGTGTTTGATAAATTTGGACAATGTTACAATTGTACTTAATTATGGACTCGAAAATGTTCAAATAAAATGCTAGGTAAAGGAGTGCCTTACAAAACCACATAATGATAACTACTGAAAGTACATAATGGTTTAAAAAATCTCAATGAGTGCAGAAAATTCCTGAGATCCATGCCTTTTGCAGCACTTGAGGTCTTAAAAACCTGTGGTCCCTTAACAACTATGGATCTTTCATAGCTGACACATACTACTCAGAATGTTAATACATTGGCAGAGTAATATATATGGATCGAAGTTATGAACACTCTCTGGCATTGGCAATAATATGCATGAAGTTATGCACACTATCTGTGACAATGGCAATAGTTTGAACACTAGCCGTGACATTTGCAATAATGTGAACGCGAGGTGTGACATCAACAATAATTATAAAGCCAACATTGAAAGAAATGTGAACATGTTAATGAGAAAAGAGAACACTATCAAAAACTTCAATTCATTATCTTGCTATCCGCTGGTCTCACCTTAAGATCTTTAGCCCCAAAGTACCACGTGATTCAACTAACTTTGAATAATTGTATGAAGCCCCTTGATCTCTTAGGTGTCTATATCTACAATGAACGTTCATGAACACTCATTCCCTGCTTATTATGCATACTAAGTTTATGGCTTTAGGTTTACATTTATGAGTATATATCATTATAAGTTAATGCTTACCTCTAAATCAAAAGATAAAGCTAAAGACAATAGGGTGCAACTTTATTCTCTCATAGTTCCTTAACATTTGGTTTTTAACCGTTTACAATGAAGTTACGTGATCTATATAGTCAACCTTATCTAATGAAATAAGGCTTTCATTATTATTGTTGTATAGTTTATCATAACCACATCAAACATTAAGGGACTGAGCCAGTGCCTCAAAATAGAGATACTAACCAAATGAAGTCTACATGTAAGATTGAGTAACATATAGTTATGGAGATAAATAAACACTTAACGGGAAGCATTTTGAATGACGTACATCAGATCACAACTTCACAAGCTAAACATATTTCTACATAGTGGTTATAGAAAGACATTTCATGGCAAAGGTGGGGATGAAAGTTTTAAATAAATCTCCTCAAGTCAATATATAGTTAAAACTCAAAATATGTGTAAATTTTCCCTTGTGATAAGCCACACGAAATTTGTCATGACTCATAATGCTGTCTCAACCTTGTGCTTACAAATGTCATAAATAAGACACAAAAAGGTTCACAAAAGGGAAAAGTGTGCCAAAAGAAAAACCGGAAACAAGTGATTGAAATAATTTTGGTACAGTGCAAAAAGTTATTTCTATATTTGATACCCAATACCTCTCGAGCATGCTACTCCTAAGGTCATGTACACGTATGAGTTAATACCAGCTACGTATTAAAAATATTTTCTAAAAAAAATGGAGTACTTAATTTGAATACATATAGGTATTATTTGGGTATATAATATATTAGGCCGTAGTTAAAAAATAATAATTTTTTCTTCGATCCTAATTGGTTTCATTTATGTTGCTGCTACGTGTCTCTGTTCGTGTATGGTGTGGATGAGGGATCTTTTCGAATCTCTGATCTTGACCCTCCAAATCTGCCACTGAGTAAGACACTTTTTGAATCTGTCACTGTGAGTACTTAGGATAACTCATTTCAAATGTGTCACTGTGAACCTTTTAAAGCAGAATAAAGATTCATTTTAAGGGGACTGACTTGTTGAAGTACGTGGTTACTCTTTCTCTTAATGAACTAAATTTCATAATTTATTTAACTGACGATTAATATAGAAATAATGAGATTGAAACAGTTAAAGTGGGATATCATAACCATGCTTAGGTGTTATAATATTGATTGTCAAACATTTATGTATTATATTATAGTCTTTTAATATGAGATATTTTTTGTCATATTGAATTTAATCTTCTTTTATTCTTTTATGTTACAAATTATGTTGTGTTTTTTTTCCATCACTTATACAATTTAGCCTTATTTATGCTATTTTTTTATATATCTATATTTTTAAAATTTACATTAACGTATCCATATCCTATTTTTTTTTTTTTTAAATCCCTTATCTTACCCGGCACCGCATGCAACGTAGCCATTACCATATAGTTAGATTTGTTGTCCCTCATTTCTATATATTTTGGTTGCTGTCATCTAATTCAAAGGGTGCGGTCTTGAAGCAGAAGGAAAGTAAAGAAAAGGTAAACTCTTTTCTATCTATATTTGCAATGAGCATATATTCTTTTACTCTTTAATTTTGAGCCTATTTAAGATTTGATGTGACGATTTTATTAGCATTTCATATTCCATTAACTTTTTTCGTGCTCTTGTCCTAAGCCCAGCACAATAACAGACTACAACAGACCACTACTTCAATCTGTCTGTGATCTATATCTCACTGCATTGCATAGTTTGCATACATATACAAGCAAAACTTACCTTTAATTATCTATATACCTAAAAAGCACAATGTTTTAAGACTAAACATTGGCTCGTAGCTAGAAATTATGCCTTTCTTAGGAAGAAAAATGTAACAAAAACTGGTAAAGAAAAACAGTCCATGAAGTGTTAATTCCTTTCTTCATTTTTACAGGCATCATGATCTTTAGGATACTTATCCTATTTCTGGCTTTGATGGTGACAAATTCAATAGCTTTCGCTGACCAACAGACATACATAGTACACATGGACCAGACGAAAATCAAAGCCTCAAATCAAGACAGCACAAAACCATGGTATGAATCAATCATTGATTTCATTTATGAATCTTCAATGCAAGAAGATGATGAAGATATTTTAGCTCCTCAACTCCTTTACACCTATGAAACCATCGTGTTTGGTTTTGCTGCCCATCTTGCCAAGAAACACCTCAAATACTTAAACCAAGTGGATGGTTTTCTCTCAGCCATACCTGATGAACTGTCAACCCTCCACACAACATACACCCCACACTTTCTTGGCCTAAGGAATGGAAGATCACTTTGGAGTGCTTCTAACTTGGCCACAGATGTGATCATAGGAGTTATTGATTCAGGAATATGGCCTGAGCACATCAGCTTCCAAGACTCAGGCATGTCCTCAGTTCCTTCTCATTGGAAAGGTGTATGTGAAAAGGGCACCAAGTTCTCTTCCTCAAATTGCAACAAGAAGCTTATTGGTGCAAGAGCCTATTACAAGGGGTATGAAAAATTCTTTGGGAGAAAAATCAATGAAACAGTGGATTATCTTTCTCCAAGAGATTCCGAAGGGCATGGAACACACACTGCCTCAACTGCAGCTGGTAATGTGGTGAAAAATGCCAACCTTTTTGGCCAGGCTAGAGGTACAGCAAGTGGAATGAGGTATACCTCTAGAATTGCAGTTTATAAAGTATGCTGGTCTTCTGGTTGTACTAATGCCGACGTACTAGCAGCCATGGACCAAGCAGTTTCTGATGGGGTTGATGTGTTGTCACTCTCTTTAGGGAGTATTCCCAAACCTTTTTATAGTGATAGCATTGCCATAGCTTCATTTGGGGCAACCAAGAAAGGGGTTTTTGTTGCTTGCTCCGCAGGCAATTCAGGCCCCTTTCCATCAACAGTTGGAAATGGTGCTCCATGGATCACGACAGTTGCTGCTAGCTCCACTGACCGAAGCTTTCCGACAAAAGTAAAACTTGGGAATGGAAAAGCCTTCAAAGGATCATCTTTATATCAAGGTAAGAAGACAAACCAATTGCCCCTTGTGTATGGCAAATCAGCAGGTGCAAAAAAGGAAGCACAGTATTGCATTGGAGGCTCCCTTGATCCGAAGCTTGTCCATGGGAAAATAGTTGCTTGTGAAAGAGGTATAAATGGTAGAACTGAGAAGGGACAGGAAGTGAAAGTGGCAGGAGGGGCAGGAATGATACTACTCAACAATGAATATCAAGGAGAAGAGCTTTTTGCTGACCCTCATATTTGGCCAGCCACTTCCTTAGGGGCTTCAGCAAGTAAAACTATTAGAAGCTATACTCAATCTGTTAAAAAACCAACAGCTTCAATTTCCTTTATGGGGACAAGGTTTGGTGACCCTGCACCTGTGATGGCAGCATTTTCTTCAAGAGGACCAAGCCTAGTGGGATCAGATGTAATAAAGCCTGATGTGACTGCACCTGGTGTGAACATCTTGGCTGCTTGGCCAAGCAAAATTAGCCCCAGCTTTCTCATGAGTGACAAAAGAAAAGTACTATTTAACATACTTTCTGGTACTTCAATGTCTTGTCCTCATGTTAGTGGCATAGCAGCACTGCTCAAGTCTTTGCACAAAGATTGGTCCCCTGCAGCTATTAAATCCGCTCTGATGACTACTGCTTACACATTGAACAACAAAGGAGCTCCAATTTCAGACATGGCCTCAAATAACTTACCATTTGCTACCCCCTTTGCATTTGGTTCAGGCCATGTTAACCCTGTAAGTGCTTCTGATCCAGGATTAGTCTATGATATCAGCACCAAAGACTACTTAAATTATTTATGCAGCATAAACTATACCTCTTCTCAGATTGCTTTATTATCAAGAGGTAAATTTGTATGTTCTAAAAAACCACTTCTTCAAGCTGGTGACTTGAACTACCCTTCATTTGCTGTTCTATTTGGCAGAAGTGCCTTCAATGCTAGTTTGACATACAGGAGGGTTGTCACAAATGTTGGAAAACCCCAAAGTGCTTTTGCAATTAAATTGGAACAGCCAAATGGAGTTTCAGTTACTGTTGAACCAAGGAAATTGAAATTTGAAAAAGTGGGTCAGAAATTGAGCTACAAGGTGACATTTTTGTCAATTGGAGGAGCAAGAGTTGCAGGTACCTCATCATTTGGGTCACTGGTTTGGGTATCTGGCAGATATAAAGTTAGAAGTCCTATGGCAGTGACCTGGCAATAGTGAAAATCTTTCTAAAGGGTAGTGTTTCGGAGAATAAGAGAGTTTATTGATGACTCATTAGATTATTGCTGGAAGTTACATCATGTGCATAATAAGTTCAGCTGTGGCAAAAGGATCATTTAACTTGCTTCTTGGTTGTTATTTTCGATATTGTTTTAGTATGATCCATTCTGTACACTTTTTACTTTATAATCAAGTAATTCTAAATTTTATAACAGGCTTTGTATTTCTCATAATGTGTCCTCCGATCTTGAAGTATGAACTTATTCCCTTCCTAGCATTAAGAGATTGTTGACTTTTGTAAGAACACCTTAAAAATCGTACAAAGAATGATTTTTATTAATAAGTAAAAAAGTTATTCTGACACTATTAGAACAGAGAAGGAAAAGTTTTATTTCTCTGATACAGGTTGAATAATACCTCGACAGAAATAGTCTCAACGAGGAAACCAAATATGCTATAATCAAGAAACAATTAGGAAGCAATAAATAGCCTATCATCTAATTAAGATCTGATCATAACTCAGATTTTATTTAAATCCAATTCTTCTGAACAGATTTAGTACAAAATCAAACCAAGATATAAATAAGGAAATAATTGATATAAAATTAAGGATAAACTTTATCAATTTATTAAAATATATAAAAAAAAGATTATGCACTATATATATATATATATGTATGTATATTAAAATGTCCATTAAAAATTGTAGTGTTTATTGTTTAAAAATTAGCTTAAAGCATGTTTTCAAAATTTCAAAAATATTAACAAAATGATAAATATATATTTATCAATTTTTTTATTAATTTTTATATTTAATCATTTGACTATATATTAATTTATTAAATATAATATTTAGTGTTGTTGACTTTTATAAAACCACCTTAAAAATCATAAACAAGATTATTTTTTTCTAATTAGTATTTTTTTACAATATACACCTAATAAATTATTTATTTCTTAAATTTAATTATTACGTCATATGTTTGATAAATTTCTTTATACTTTATATGCTTAATAATTTTACTATATATTATACTTAATAAATATAGTATTAATATTGTTGACTTTTATAAAACTACCTTGAAAATTATTTGATGGTTTTTTTTATTACCAATTGGTAAAAAAATTATATTGACCGTATATACATATTAAATTCTTTATTTTCTAAATTTAATTAATATAACATATGCATTAAATTTGATAAGTATGCACAGTCAATATAATTTTTATTACCAATTAATAAGAAATAATCTTTGACTTATTGTCCCTCCATTTCTGTATATATGTGTTTGGAAATTTTTGGATTGTTGTCATCTAATTCAAAGAATGCAGTCTTGATCATTAGCCAAACCGAAATAACTCCGCACTAATTGATTCACATCTCTTGAAGTAGAAGAGAAGGTGAACTCTTTTTTGTAATTGCAATGAGGTTATACATAGAATTAAAGCTTACAATTACATTGCATATTTAAGATTTGACGTGACAAGATTATCGGCACTCATTAACTTTTTCATGCTCTCGTACTAAGCTCAGCTAGGCACAGACTGCAACAGACATAACTTCATTCTGTCTACGATCTCTGTCACTGCATTTCATAGTTTGCATATATATACAATACAAGTAAAGCTTTATTTTAATTATCTATATATCTAAAGTACATAATATTTTAATATTAGAGACCGGCTTGTAACTAAAAACCTTAATACAAGAAAAATAATCTTTAGAAGTTTGGAAATGGTATACCTTTGTTTCCTATTTTAGTTTTTGTTGAATTGAAGATTCTTATGCATACAATTTAGGACCTTAACAGCCATGAAGTGTTAATCCCTTTCTTCAATTTGCAGGCATCATGATCTTTAGGATACTTTTCCTATTTCTGGCTTTTATGGTGACAAATTCAATAGCTGTCGCAGATCAACAGACATACATACTACACATGGACAAGACCAAGCTCAAAGCCTCAATTCATTCTCATGACAGATCAAAACGATGGTCTGAATCAATCATTTATTTCATTTCTGAAGCTTCAATGCAAGAAGAAGAAGAAAAAGAAGAGATTGTAGCCCCTCAACTGCTTTACACCTATGAAACACCATGTTTGGTTTTTCTGCCCAGCTTTCCAAGAAACACCTTAAATTCTTGAACCAAGTGGATGGCTTCCTCTCCGCCATACCTGATGAACTATCAACCCTCCACACAACATACACCCCTCACTTTCTTGGCCTAGATAATGGAAGTGCACTTTGGAGTGCTTCTAACTTGGCCACAGATATGATTATTGGTGTTATAAATTCAGGAATATGGCCTGAACATATCAGTTTCCAAGACTCAGGCCTGTCTCCAGTACCTTCTCATTGGAAAGGTGTCTGTGAACAAGGCACCAATTTCTCTGCCTCAAATTGTAATAAGAAGCTTATTGGTGCAAGAACCTATTTCAAGGGGTATGAAAAAGTTTTTGGAAAATTAAATGAAACAGTGAGTTATCTTTACCCAAGAGATTCCGAAGGGCATGGAACACACACTGCCTCAACTGCAGCTGGTAATGTGGCGAAAAATGCCAACCTTTATGGCCAGGCTGCAGGTACAGCAAGTGGAACGAGGTATACCTCTAGAATTGCAGTTTATAAAGTATGCTGGCCAAAAGGTTGTGCTAACTCTGACATCTTAGCCTCGGTGGACCAAGCAGTTTCTGATGGGGTTGATATATTGTCACTCTCTTTAGGGAGTGATCGCAAACCTTTTTATGATGATTTAATCGCCATAGCTTCACTTGGGGCAACCAAGAAAGGGGGATTTGTTGCTTGCTCCGCAGGCAATAAAGGGCCCTCTCCATCAACCGTTTCAAATGGTGCTCCATGGATCATGACAGTTGCTGCTAGCTCCACTGACCGAAGCTTTCCAACGGAAGTAATGCTTGGAAATGGAAATTTTTTCAAAGGGACATCTTTATATCAAGGCAACCAGACAAACCAATTGCCCCTTGTATCTGGCAAATTCGGCAGGTACCAAAAAAGAAGCACAGCATTGCAGTGAAGGCTCCCTTGATCCAAAGCTTGTGCATGGGAAAATAGTTGTTTGTGAAAGAGGAAAAAATGGAAGAACTGAAATGGGAGAGGTAGTGAAAGTGGCTGGTGGGGCAGGAATGATAGTACTTAATGCTGAAAATCAAGGAGAATAAATTTATGCTGATCTTCATATTTTGCCAGCCACTTCTTTAGGGGCCTCAGAAGGTAAGACTATTAAAACCTATATTCAATCTGATAAAAAACCAACAGCTTCAATTTCCTTTATGAGAACAAAGTTTGGTGACCCTGCACCAGTAATGGGAGCATTTTCTTCTAGAGGACCAAGTATAGTGGGACCAGATGTGATCAAGCCAGATGTGACTGCACCTGGTGTGAACATCTTGGCTGCTTGGCCACCTAAAACTAGCCCAAGTTTTATCATGAATGACAAAAGAGAAGTACTATTTAACATACTTTGGGGTACCTCAATGTCTTGTCCTAATGTTAGTGGCATAGCAGCACTGCTTAAGTCTTTGCACAAAGACTGGTCACCTGCAGCTATCAAATCTGCTTTGATGACTACTGCTTACACATTGAACAACAAAGGAGCTCCAATTTCAGACATGGCCTCAGATAATAAAGCATTTGCTACACCCTTTGCATTTGGTTCAGGCCATGTTAACCCTGTAAGTGCTTTTGATCCAGGGTTGGTCTATGATATAGGCACTGAAGACTACTTAAATTATTTATGCAGCCTAAATTATACCTCTTCGCAGATTGCTTTGTTATCAAGAGGTAAATTTGTATGTTCTAAGAGAGCAGTTCTTCAAGCTGGTGACTTGAACTACCCTTCATTTGCTGTTCTTTTTGACAGATCGAAGTGCCTTAAATGCTAATGTGACATACACGAGAGTTGTCACAAATGTTGGAAAACCCCAAAGTGCTTATGCAGTTACTGTGAAACAGCCAGATGGAGTATCAGTTACTGTTGAACCAAGGGTATTGAAGTTTGAAAAAGTGGATCAGAAATTGAGCTACAAGGTTACATTTTTGGCAGTTGGAAAAGCAAGAGTTGCGGGTACCTCCTCATTTGGGTCACTGATTTGGGTATCTGGCAGATATCAAGTTCTATAGCATTAACCTGGAAATAGTGAAAATCTAGTGTTTGGGAGAAAAAGAGAGTTTATTGATGATCCGTTACATTATTGCTGTAAGTTATATTATATCAGATGCATAATAAGGCATAATAAGTTTTGTAGTTTGCAAAAAGATAATTTAAATTGCTTATTGGTAGTTTTTTTTTTAAGCAAAAAGCGCCAGCTGAAGCAATATTGGTAGTTATTTTCGTTATCTAGTCTTATACTATAATTATATACCTATAGTTAGTTGTTTAATTTTAATAAAATTTAATAACATACAATGAATGTAATATATAATGATAATTAATGGTGTAATCAATAAAAATCATATTTTATTTACAAATATTTGAAATTTTTTTAGATTATAAATTGTGTTGACAAATCTACACAAGTGTTTTTCTTGTCCGACGTTTATGTGCAAGTTAAAATAAAAATAAAAATGTCCGATGGAAATAAATTTTGAAGATAATGAGAGCGACAAATTCTAGAATCTAACAAAAATATTCCAAACACAAAGCTACTTTTTTTTTAAAATAAAGTAAAATCAAATAATTGGGTCCTAAAATTAGAATCAATGTGTCTTGGAAGAATTCAATTGAATTAGTCTACTAATCTACATTATTGATAATGATAACGTGTAGTTAATATTTTATAGCGAACAATCTCCCATCGTCCAACCCAACGCTATTAAACTATACACGTATGTATATTTGGTTTATAAAATGTAAGAAGTTTCCGAATTATAATCATAGTTTTACTTTTATTGCAAGAAAAAATTATAAGAACTCTTCCCGAAGGTTAAAATTTTCTTCCCCTCAGGTGTTCATGTCCATGAAGATATCCAATCAAGTTTGTCCACGTGGAATAATGACATGGACAACTGTTGAATATATCGATCTAGGAAAACTGAAAAAAATGTAAGAGAAGGTAGGTATTAGGTAACCTGCTATCCTAGTAATCCACGTGGACTTTCGTTCCATGAACGGTGGTCTTCTTCTTCTTCTTCTTCAACAACAACAAAGGTAAAAAGTCTCCACCTTCAACTAAGTTTATTCGTTTGATAAAATACCCACCAAAATTTTCAACTAAGTTTATTCATTTGATCGAATACCCACCAAATCAACCAAATTTTTCATTAGCTATAGTATAGGATCTATCGCAACTATCAGCCTTCAATCACTGTAATTCACTTTCTTGCTTTCAAATATGTATTTTGTATCAATTCAAATCCAGTTAGCATGATTCTTGTTTGAATCACTCCAATTTGATGTCTTCTTCTATGACCCTTTTGTATTGAGAATCAAATTTTGGTTTTCAGCTATAATATTATCAGAAGGGTGATAATTTTGTATTGAATTGAATGGATAATTATGGATCATCTTCTCCATACCGGTATCCAAACCAATATATGTACCCTCCCAATCCTCATCAACCGTACCCTCCTCCTCCAGGTTCAGCTCCTGATCCATATGCACAACATGTTCCTTATCAACCATATCCTTACCTTTCTTCACATTCCTTCAACTATTCCTATCCTCCACCTCCTAGATCTTCCTCACATTCTGGCCATTTTGAGTATTCCTATCCCCCTCCTCACCCTTCGGATTTTCCCCACCCTCCACCATCTTATGCTAATCCTCCTTCTTATCCTTATCCCTACCATGTTCCTCCACCAAATCATGATCCTCCCAAGCCTTCCCTTTCACACCATGCTAGTTTCCAACATGGACCATCTCATTATTATTATCAACAAACAAATGAGGCCTATTCGGCTTCAGCTCCTGAAGTCCATCCTGATGTCCATTTGCACACCAACAGCTTCTCTGGTCCCTACTGGCATGAGAACACAAGCACTGCAGGAGATGAAGTGTCACAAACTAGTGACAATTCCAAGCCTTCTCAGGGTTCTGCTTACCCGTCTTTGGATGATCTTATGAGCAATGTTCAATTGTCTGGTGACCAGGCAACTGCTCCTGCATCACCACCTGCGCCTGCAGGGCAACCATTTATGCATTCCATTTCAGTTCCAAAGTTGCAACAGAAGAGAGAGGATTTTTATGGATATTCGAATAACTCCTTCTCGGGGTGGGGATCCTCCTACCACAGTCGGGTGGATTCGTCTAAACTATCAGATTTTTCTGGCTCATTTAATGAATCAGTGCATAGTCAGAGTTTGCAGATTGTTCCAGTGCAGAATAAAGGGTCCTTGAGAGTTTTGCTCCTACATGGAAATTTAGATATATGGGTGCATGAAGCCAAGAATCTTCCAAATATGGACATGTTTCACAAAACATTAGGAGATATGTTTGGTAAATTACCTGGTAGTGTGGGCAACAAAATTGAAGGAACTATGAATAAGAAGATTACTAGTGATCCTTATGTATCAATTTCAGTATCCAATGCTGTAATTGGGAGGACTTATGTCATTAGCAACTCCGAAAATCCTGTTTGGTTGCAGCATTTCTATGTTCCTGTTGCATATCATGCTGCTGAAGTGCACTTTCTTGTTAAAGACAGTGATATTGTGGGTTCACAGCTCATTGGCATTGTGGCAATTCCAGTGGAGCAAATATACTCAGGAGAAGTAGTTGAAGGAACCTTCCCTATCCTGAATAATAATGGGAAGCCTTGTAAGCAAGGTGCTGTCCTGACCCTATCCATTCAGTACATACCTATGGAGAAATTGAGCATTTATCACCAAGGAGTTGGAGCAGGGCCAGAATACATTGGGGTTCCTGGCACATATTTTCCTTTGAGGAGGGGTGGAACTGTTACTCTGTATCAAGATGCTCATGTTCCAGATGGCAGCCTCCCTAATGTGTTGCTTGACAGTGGGATGTATTATGTGAATGGAAAGTGTTGGCAAGATATCTTTGATTCCATAAGTCAAGCTCGGCGTTTGATTTATATTACTGGATGGTCAGTGTGGCACAAAGTAAGGCTTGTTAGGGATGCTGCTGGTTATGCTTCAGATTATACATTGGGTGATCTTCTAAGGTCAAAGTCACAGGAAGGAGTAAGAGTGCTTCTCCTTATCTGGGATGATCCTACGTCAAGAAGCATTTTAGGTTATAAAACAGTAAGTAACACAACCTTTTCTGTTACATATCTCTGCATTTCCATGCTTGGTAGGATTTGATTGGCAATTGTCTGCATATGCACACCCTTGCTTTATGTTGTTATCACCAATACACTTTTTATATCTTTTTGGACTTTGCCAGTTGTTGTAACTATTTTTGAATTGTGGCAATGAAAAGAATTAGATTTTGGCAATATTGAAATGTTGTTCAAGAGACAATGAGATACTTGTTGGGCAAGTGAACCGAAGAAGTGGGGGTACTGATTCCTCAACATATTTTTCTTGGTTACTAGTTTTATAACTATTGATAAAACTTGTTTCTGACCTTCCATTGGCTGATGGTGGCCTTAAATAAATCAGAGTTGAATATCTAAAACTTGTATACATTTGAACATGAGACATTTTATAACTTAGGTTGTCTTATTCTGTAACTAGGATCCTGTGCCAAAAATGTGTCTTGAAAGTCACACTAGCTTGATAGTTAATCTGTCAATGCCCTTGGCTAGATTAGATGGTAATATAAATAAAACAAGCGACCGAGCAATCCATTCTTGTACCCTCTTCATTAATACTTTCTCATGTATGACTACTGATTTTTACATTATTTAAAGAAAGATTTAGATTATTAAGTGATTTTTTTTCATCAAGACAAATATAATATTTATGATTTTCCCTTTTAGCTTTAGTTTTGAGACACTCTTGGATTTTTTACGTTCAGGATGGTGTCATGGCAACTCATGATGAGGAAACTCGTAGATTTTTTAAACACTCTTCAGTGCAAGTGCTTCTTTGTCCTCGCAGTGGCAAACGACATAGCTGGATCAAGCAAAAGGTTAGGTTTTGGCAACTACTTTACTAATTGAAATATATTTTTATTAGTTTATGCTCAACTGTCTACAAATTGTGCTGGAGTGTTGTTTCTCGTTGATTTTATTCAGTCATTCTTTGAAACCTTGCATTTTTGGGATTTAAACTTATGTATTATGATTTGCTGCTGACAATGTGATCCAATTTGGTAGCGTAACTATTTATTTTTTGGCATAATCGTGATTGTGATGACTGCACTGGATTTAAGTGTTTGATGACACAAAATAAAACACCATAGGCTAAGACTTATACAATCTTCAAGTGTCTAATTCTGTATACTTATTGATGATATATACAATGTCATTTGCATATTTGCACAGAACTCTTCGCAATGCATATAACTTATAGGAATTTAATGTTTCATAGTTAAAAGCAGGATGCATTAGGATTACTTATGAGTAAGGGAAAAAAAAATCAGTTTTCAAATTTAATCACTTAGGAAAGTAAAACTTCAATTTCATGAGTCAGACTTCTGACAAGGTTCAATTTTCCAACTGTTATATCAGCTTTTGTTGTGTTGGATCTCTTTAAAGGTTATGACATACTTACAGAATTTTGGTTTCAGAGTTCAACATTGAATTTCTGTTTTCTTATTATTAGGAAGTTGGAACGATATATACACATCATCAGAAAACTGTGATTGTGGATGCTGACGCTGGAAATAATAGAAGAAAAATTATAGCATTTGTTGGTGGACTTGATTTGTGTGACGGGCGATATGATACTCCCCACCATCCTCTTTTTAGAACATTGAACACGATACATAAGGATGACTACCACAACCCTACTTTTACGGTAATCTCTTTCTCTGTTGTTGACCATTAAAGACTATCTAGAGTTTTCTATCGCTTGCTGAAGGTGAAATTTGTAAATAAAAGGATTAATTCCTTCTGTCTCTTTATATGATAAGCAAGGGATAAATGAAAGAATATGTAAAAAAATAGCTACAAAATGTATAAATCCAAGTTTCAGTAGTTCTAAAGGAAGTCAAAGCATAAACAAGAAATATTATGTGGATTCGTGTTGAACTAAAAAGTGAGCAATAATATGTTAATCATATTATTGAAAAAATATTGTTATTTTATACTCACGTACCCTAATTGCACAACTGAAAATTGTCTATAAAAACCACAATTTATGAAGAAAGTGGTGGAATCTGTTGCTAGGAATCAATAAGGTGCAATTTCTAAGTATTATTATTTGAAATACACAGAGCAATTAGTTCCTATAATATGAGTAAATTTCATGACAGGGCAATGCTGGTGGTTGTCCACGGGAGCCATGGCATGATTTGCATTCTAAAATTGATGGTCCAGCAGCTTATGATGTTTTGACTAACTTTGAGGAGCGCTGGTTAAAAGCTTCAAAACCTCACGGGATTAAAAAGTTGAAAATTTCAGATGATGATGCTTTGCTAAGGCTGGAAAGAATTCCAGATGTTATTGGCATCAATGATGCTCCAAGTGTTGGTGAAGATGATCCTGAAGTTTGGCATGCTCAGGTAATTAGTTATTTACTAATGCTGAATAAATATTTTGATTTTCTAGAAGCAATTTTTTTCTCATTTACTCTAAAATGAAATCATGGATTCTGTCTACTTTGAAATGTAGATATTTCGTTCAATTGATTCAAATTCCGTTAAGAGGTTTCCAAAGGATCCAAAAGATGCAACAAGCAAGGTGAATGAAAAGCCTTGTGTTTCAATTTTTGTTTTTCAGACTGTGTTTAAGCCATCAAACCTTAACCAATTTGTGCTATATGTACTGTCAGAAGGTTAAATGTTATTGTATTTTTACAGAACCTAGTATGTGGAAAGAATGTGCTGATTGACATGAGCATACATACAGCATATGTTAAGGCCATTCGTGCTGCACAACATTACATTTATATAGAGAATCAATATTTCATCGGCTCTTCATACAATTGGAGTCAACATAAAGACCTAGGTATTGAACTCCTCTTTATGCATTTGTTCCTTATAATTGCATCCAATACTATCCTGGAGATTTTGTAGAACATAAAATAACATTATGTATCAACTTCAGTGTGGATAAATCATCCAAAACCAGAATCCATCTTGGATAATTGATCCTTCAGATGTGCAGCATGCCACTTGTTGGATTATATACATCAAAGGCTCTCTAAAAGTAACACAAGTATATTATAACTAATATATCATATTATGTTGAATTGTAAATTTTCAACTGCTGTTTGTTTTACTAATTTCATGTGGAACGGGAAAAAATTCTATATGTCTAAATGAATATTCTGTGCAATAGGCTTTACAAATTATAGGCTAAGGACCATGATTAGTTTCCTAAGGTAGGGTTAAGATACAAGAACAATATAATTGGCCCTGATGAAATAAAATAAACAGCCAAATGTTCAATTCTACATATTAGGCTTTGCGGAAAAAAACTTGTTGAAAAATAAAATATAGGAATGCCCACGGCAAGCCTCTACCAAATGTATCATTTCTATGTTCTCTATCATTTGTTGGATGAATAAGGATAAAACATTGTTAATGAGGTGCTACAAATTTATTTTGAAAATGTCTTATATGTTGAATTTCTTGCGTTGGCAGGTGCTAATAACTTAATCCCAATGGAAATTGCTCTAAAGATTGCTGAAAAGATAAAAGCAAATGAGAGATTTGCAGTGTATGTTGTTATTCCAATGTGGCCAGAAGGTGTTCCAACAGGGGCTGCCACACAAAGGATTCTATTTTGGCAGGTATGATTCAATATACAATTTGAAAGCCAAACTAATTTTGGCAAGGATTTGATTGAACTAATGAATTTATCGTAATTTGAAATCATTCATTCTTACATCAAATTGTGTCTCTGCTCTAGATCATTTTCCTGTTCTATCCTCCTATTCCAGGTTGTTATTTTACCTAAAAGGATTATAATGTATAGTCGTGCAATAAAGAATATCATTGTGACCATCATAATTTCGAAGAGCTAGACTAATATCTACTTTGTTTTCTATTTAATTATTGTTCTTTCATCATTCCAAATACTGAGGTAAAGAAGAAAAAAGAAATTGGACTCTCTTAAATTATTCCTAAACTAAGGGGACCTTTACGGCCTGTCAAATGAGTAGTAAGACTCAATTGTTCAAAACTCGTTAGTTATTGCATTTGTTAATATGAATTTCTTTTTATTTTTTTATTTTTTGCAGAATAAAACAATGCAAATGATGTATGAGACAATTTACAAGGCTTTGGTTGAGGCAGGGCTTGAAGCAGCATTTTCTCCACAAGATTATTTGAACTTTTTCTGTCTTGGTAATCGAGAGGCCGTGAATTTGTATGATAATGTCGGCGTGACTGGAGCTCCTCCCCCAGCAAATAGTCCACAAGTACTAACACCCCCTTTCCTTTATTATACTCTTCCCAGTTACATTTTTCTACTACCATACCACATTTATGTTACGAATCTCATTATGTGAAATAAGGAGTCCATATAGAATTCAAGACATCTAGTACCAAATACCGATATTAGGAAGAAGAAAAAATGCTTCAAGATAGGTGCTTAATATGTTAGCATCTAAACTGCTCCTTGACACTCAGAACCTAACAAGTTGTTGTATATCAGATATTACTCTAATGCTCTATCCAAATATCTTATAATTTTTACTTGATTTTTTTTATGTTATTTTCCTCTTTATAATTTTTTTTTTAATGGCATGCAATCTTTTTTTAGTGAAGGCAATAGGAAATTTTTTTATACGTTGGTGCTATATTTTCAGGCAGCCAGCCGAAATAGCCAACGCTTCATGATTTATGTTCATTCTAAAGGCATGATAGTTGATGATGAATATGTGATATTGGGGTCTGCAAACATCAACCAGCGCTCCATGGAAGGAACAAGGGACAGTGAGATTGCAATGGGAGCCTATCAACCTCATCATACATGGGCAAGAAAACAATCTTATCCACATGGACAAGTAAGTTTTTTTACATTGTTAATATATTGTTAATGTTGATATTTGCTAAGATATAATCAATTTCATGTTTCACTTGTGTTATTCAAGCTGAAAAGATGAAATTGCGAAATTTTATTAAACAATATTTTGTAGTCACGTAAAAATATTAGATAGAATTTTCCTGTGTTAAATTCAAATGCGAGACAACAACAATGTAAGGGGGGATGACTCACTGCTGTCAGAAATAAAACTCTCATCAGTATTGTTTTGGGGTTTTCAAATGAGGTTTTGCATGGATATCATGCAATGGTCTACTACTTTATCAATACTTAATATTTACAAGGTACAATGGTGTAACTAATCCTTTTTTGTTATTATATTATAGTCAGTCAAGTAGACTGTATTCTCTTCCTGACTCAGGTATATGTAAAGTTGAAAAATTAAAAAAAAGATAATAACTGTTTGATTTTGATTTGATTTTTCAGCAAGTACATTATCGAATTCATTAACATGTAATCGTGTATTATAATTTACCAGCAATTCATTGTGAAACTGTGCTATGTAGATCCATGGATATAGGATGTCACTCTGGGCAGAACATACAGGAACAATTGAAGAGTGCTTTTTGCAACCCGAGAGCCTTGAATGTGTAAGAAGGGTTAGAGCAATGGGTGAAATGAACTGGAAACAATTTTCAGCTAATGAAGCAACAGAGATGAAAGGGCATCTACTGAAATACCCGGTAGAAGTTGATCGAAAGGGCAAGGTTAGACCCCTTCAGGACTGTGAAGAGTTCCCGGATGTAGGAGGAAAAATAGTAGGATCTTTTCTTGCCATGAAGGAGAACCTAACCATTTGATATTGAGTTGCTAAGTTTGAGTGTTTTCACATTATGCTAGCCAATAGGATAAGGTGTATGTACATTACAGCATAGAAACAATTTTGAAAAGCATGATAGTTGAAGAAACAAATACCAACCCAAAATCCAACCAAATAAAGACACCATACTGAAAAAAGACCAAGTGAAGATGTATAGATACAGCTAAGTTATATTGATCTTTCTTTCATGGGACGTTTACAAGGTTTGCACGTCTACTACTTCCACTCAGAGATCAAGTGCAGCAATTTCAGGCACATCAGGCAACAACCCTTTGGTTCTCATCATTGTTTTGTCCTCCAACATATTCCTCACTGACCATATGATATGCCCCATTCTCTCAGGAAAGGATTCGTTTATCAGTAACACACTGCTGCAATAGCAATAGAATTCGATTCCAATGCCGGATTTTGTATTGTGCATGCTTCCTTCTTTCTATATGCACACTTGCCATTTGAAATTAAAAATTTAAGGGGGCCACTTACAACTTAGTTACTAAGGATGGCAGTGGGAGACACAAACTGAGTGGACTTGAACTGAGGAAATGTCAGATAAAAACTCATAAAGGGCCTCCTTCATTGTCTTTTGCAAACTTTGAGACACTAATGTTTTGTTTGGATTGTGAGTAAAATAAAAAGGAAAAAATTGTGTTGTTTGGATGGATAAAAATAAGAAGGAAAAGAGGAAAATATATTCCAACTACTTATTTGGATGAGTGAAAAAGAACATAAAAATAAATAAATATATTATAGTATAAAAAATTCGACCTCAATTAACTTGAGTTTAAAGGTGTTGTTGATATTGATGTTAATTATAGTAAAAAAAAATAATTTTATACTAACTAAAAATTATTTTTTGCCATATTATTTTTTCTTAACATAAATTATTTTATATTTTAAAAAATTATGATGTAAAAAATTTATTGAACTTTTGAATAAATTAAAACAAAAAATATAAAAATATATTATTTCCTCCCATTTCATTCTAATGAATCCTACAAAAATTAATATATTTCTTTTTACACAAACAATAGAAATTTGATATTTTTATAATTTTATCTCAGTTTTTTTTATATTTATTTTCTCTCCATTTTAAACAAAACTGTAAATTTTTAGAAATATTTGGGACATGAAGCAACTTAGAGGCTTGCATGAATCAAGTTTCATTCTTCTTGAGCTTAGAGTAAAGCGTAAGTTGAAACCAAACATATTTGCTTTGAATGATAAACTTTTTTTGGTTGTGTTATTATGAATGATAAACTAGTAGATGGTTTGAGATTACATGGTCTCAACTAATTTTTACGTGTTACATAATTAAATATTTTAACTTTATTATAAATTGAAAAATTCGATTATATGTTGATATTAGTTAGTGACATAAACACGTGGTGGTTAAGGACTAACATCTTAAATCTTGAGTAAACAATAAATACCATTTATTGGACTAGATAGTGTATACCTGAATTGAGATTATAAAAGGGAGCTTTTCTAACCAAGGTAACATTGCAAATGTTAGAGAATACGAGTATTAAATATTTTTAATTACTTAAAAGTATTTTATTTAAAAGAAGTAAACTTTTTTTTTTTTTTTATAAAAGTTTCTTCAATTCATTTTGTTTTGTTAACATTTTTTATATTAAACTGTGAAGTAAATTAAAAGATAAATATAAGCATAAACATAAACTTAAAGCATTATATACAAGATAGATAGTGGTTGTACTAAACGTACCTAAGGTAACTAGGGAATCCACATTCAACACTCCTAACATTCTTACATGGATTGTTTACAACATTCATCTACTCTACCTACTCAATCATGCATCCTCATTCATTAATAGTTAAGCCCTAATTCCTTAGTGACATTAACCCTTTAACCCTTTTTCATACCCTAATTCCTTAGTGGTATTTTATTAGGTTAAGCATTAAGCGATGCACTATAAGATTGCAAGCACCCATCCCTATTCTCTCACACGTGGTGTATTATAAACTTTTAAACATCAGATAATACAATAAGGTGGTGTTTAGTTTAAGGGGATAAATAAGAAGTAAAAGTGATTTGAGTTGAATTGAGATGAAAGTGGTAAAGAAGGATATTTGGTGGGTGTGAAAGGTAGATGAAAGTTTTTTTAAAAAATGGATCTCATGTTTTTTTTTTTTTTTTTTTTTACTTTCATCTCAAATGGAGGGAAAGTAAAGGTTGGTAAAGAATAATACAACATTAATATATTTGTCAAAATTGACCTTGAGGAGAAGATTCTCATTTTCTTTTACGAAACTTTAGATAAAGTTGCATAATTAATTATATAATTTATATAATCGACTACTAGTGCTTAATTAGTTAAAAAACAACATTTTAAAAAAGAAACATGCATTATTTTAATGGAATAAAATAAATATTTATTGTATCTTTATTTTTTTATTATTTATATATTATTTTAATTTAAATCTTTAATATTTTTTACCCTCTTTTTCATCTCAATCAAACAACATAATTTTTTACTCACTTTTATTCTTTTTCATTCCAAGATAGCCCAAAGTACTATAAAAATCCCATGATAAGATATTTGAAACTGAAACGGGAACTGGCGTTACCAAAAATAATAAGTAGAGAATTTATTTATTTGTTTAATTTAATAGTAATAGTAATAATTATATATAGTGTTTAGCGCATGCCAGCTCAGTCACAAGTGTTGTGTTCATAAAACCACGGCGCTACGTACAGCTAATACAGCACAACACTCTCCAAAATTAACAACATTTTTACCTTTTCTTCATTTTCTTTTCTCAAATCTCAAACCCAAACAGCACAACACAAAACGTACTCACTACACACAACACAGAACGCAGCACTTCGCTTCGCAGTCTTGCTCGCTCCTTCCAATCTTTCAGATTCTCGAATCGTTCAATTGAATTCAATTCAAATGTGCAATCTCTTCTCCTTCTTCCAGATTTGCTGATGCTGATTCCGAATCCAATCGAACCCAATCCAACAATGTCTTCCAGCTTCAGCCCCTCGCGCCCGCTGCAGCAGTTAATCTGCTTCTCCCGCCTGAAATCCTCCGTTGTCAAGAAGCTGCCGGAACCCTTGCGCCGTGCCGTCGCGGATTGCCTCTCCTCGCCTCTTTCTCCCTCCAATGAACCTTCTAGAACTCTTCAGGTCTCTCTCTTTTCTTTCTCGTTTCGTGATTCGTGTTTCGTGTTTCGCACTGGATGTGGAAAATGAATTTCATACGGACACCGATGCTGAAAATTATTTTTATTTTATCATTATTATGTTTAAAAAAAAACAATTGCTGTTAGTTACTGGTACTTGTTTTTATCGTCATTATTATTATGTGGAAATAGGAAGTTATTAATCCTTGTGGTTGGTTGGGGAAGAGAGTGGGGATCGAGTAAGCTTAGCTTCTTTTACGTACTTAGCTGAATACAAATCTTGTTACTGATTTGGGAAAAAGGGTAGTTTGGTCAATGTCCTGAGGCTGGTTTTGGTGTAACTTGTGGGAAGGGGCATTACTCCTGTACCCACTCTTACTGGCTATGTTACCTTGCCTATCTAGTTATACTTAGGTCCTGTTTGGACTTTGGATAAACATTTCAATAAACACTTGAATTAAGCTTCTCCATAAGCTTAAGTGTACTTATGCGTAAGTTCAAATAAGCTTTTGGGGAAACTAAACAAGAGAGAAGTCCTACAAGTGCTTATCGAGAAGTTTATTCAAATAGGCCTTAACAATTATAGAATTAGCATTCAGTAGATGGTTGACAAGTCTTCCTGGCTTGCCTTAACCATCATGATAGTGTCTTAACCATCATGATAGGCACCATAACAACTCCCTGTGTGAAATTCTGCTAGTTAGTTAACTGCTGCCCAGTGCTCACATTTTTAAAGTTTAGGCTGTGAGGGATTGTGGATATGGTTTTCTTAGTGAATGTGATGATTTCTTCTTTATCACACGTGATAATACAAGTCTCTTCTTAATTTTTAAAGCTTAGGCTACGAGGAATTCCTGATATAGTTTTCTTATTTAATGTAATTGTTGCTTCTTTATCAATTATCATATGTGATAATAAAAGTCTCTCCTAATTTTGTTGCTTGCAAGTTAACGATTTTAAATGACTGAGTAACGCTGTGCATGGGAGCGATAAATTTTAAAAGTACTGTCTGAATAAATGAGTATTCTTGTCTTTGTTTTCAACTCGTGATGCAGATTGTATCAGCAGGAAAAGTTTAATATTTATTGCATAGCTTGTAATGCAGATGTCATGTTCAATATTTTCTTGCATTTATTGTATTTGTACCACTACCATCTGTACTGAGATTGCTAACGTATATTGTATCCAACAGATATGATTGTTATTGGCAGTAACTAGTAAGTCAAGTATGTGTACATGTAGACTGATTACGCAAGCACTAACTTCCTATTATTGGGGTTCCTTACTATCTGTAACATATTTTTGTAGCTTAAAATATAGCCAAATTTTAATGCTGTGCATAACTGTCGTTCTCGTTATACTATGACTTAAATTCCATTTGACTGCAAATTATGGTGCAGCCAGAGTCTAAACTTTACCGATTTTATTTTATAGCTTAAATATATGATTGCAGGATTATCTGAAAGCCCCTGCAACCACAGACTTGGCTTATAATGCAATTCTAGAACATACTATTGCAGAGAGGGAGCGCAGGTAATTGTCGCATTTATTTATTGACGTGGTGGGATAGTTGGTGATACTGCCCAGATTTGTTAAAATCATAGGTCTATTACTATTCTGCTATTTTCCTAAGATAATGTCATGCACTAAGTAAACTAATTTTGTTGGGTGAAACATGTGGAGTACATCCTTATAATTTCAATGGTCTTGGCTGGTTAACTTGGAGAAAGGGTTTAGTACTCCTTTCTACCAATGGTCTAGTCATATTAGAGAAGGTTTTTTGTATGTAGATGGGGCCTAGTGCCTAAGATTATTTTGTTTCGGCCTGGATGGGAGCATGTCCTTAGATTGATCTTTGGCACCTTAATTCAGGCTTCTCCCTGTATTAGGCTGCCAAATTTCTGTCATGTTAGCTGATGGGCTTTCTTTTTGTGTCTATTTGTAATCTTTTCTATACATATATATAATATAATTATCTTTGCCGATCAAAAAAAAAAAAAATCCTTATAATTTCAATTCGATAGTAGCTTAGAATTTTCTTTTTTCTCTTTTCTTGGATAAGAAGGTAATGCATCTTTGTTCAAGCAGATGGTGTTGTAGTTGTCAGACTTGCTGTCCTGTTGTTGATTTAAGACATTGATGGAAACTGTTAAAGGAGAAAGAACAGAGGCACATTGAGACTGAAACTGTGTGTCTGAATAAAAGACGGTTCTTAGTTTATATAGGCTTATTGCACTTATTAAAAATAAATGGAGGATATTTGATTTCATGTAAATCAGTGATTATGTGCCTATAAACTGTATTTATTACAATGAATGCAGAATATCAATACTGATTCTAAACAGAAACTGTAGCAAATAACAAGTTAATGGTATATGTAATGTGTATTATTATCACCACTGTTACTAATATCATTATCAGTACCAGCAACAGAAAAGTACAGAGAACACAAACTGAAAAATGAAAATGAAAATGAAATACAGTTTTTATTGGGAAAAACCCAAGTCCCACATTGGCTAGAGATAAGGCCAACATAGAGTATATAAGTGAGGGGCAACCCTCACCCTATGAGCTAGCTTTTGGGGTTGAATTAGGCTCAAATCCACATTCTAAGATGGTATCAGAGTCTATCCTAGATTCATTAAGCGGGTCACCCACCAAGTTATCCATGCACCAACCCAAAAGTGTTGGGCGTGATGGGGTGTATTGGGAAAAAATAAAGTCCTACGTCGACTAGAAATAGTGCAAAGATAAAATATATAAGTGGGTGCAACTCTCACCTTATGAGCTAGCTTTTGGGGTTGAGTTAAGCCCAAACCCACATTCTAAGAGTCCCCTCTAGGGTAGTGCTGAGTTTTAAGACATAAGCTGGTTGAACAAGAGCAGAAACAGAAGCTGATTTTTCAGCAAGGATTGGATTGGATGTGTAAAACATAACTGTTGTCAGGAAATTTCAGCCTGTATGCCACCTCTCCTAGTCCTACATTTTTCCATGGGTGGCCCTTATGATTAAACATCGGACTAAGCTTTTTCATTGGCTCTTTTTGCTAGCAATCAAAGTCTGTACTGTTGAATCTCCAGATAAACAAACCACAAACTTGATAAACAATCTCCCTTCTTTTATCTACTTGTAGCTTCATTCTGTTCTGGGATTGAACCTGATTTTCCTTTCAATTCATCGAAGATCTAGTTTCTATTTAATTTGAATCTGTAAATGTTTTCCTCAGTTGAACTATTGTAATCGGCTTTGTACTAGTATTTTGTTCAGCTGAGCCACTTAGGCTGCTGTTTAGTATCTGTTAGGCACCTCAAATATTGTTTCTATTTCTTTATTACCTTTTGCCTGTAGCATTATGCAGACCATTTCAAATTCCAGCAGCTTCTAACTTTGACACTATTTTCTGTCAGTCCTGCGGTAGTCACAAGGTGTGTGGCACTTTTGAAGCGGTATCTCCTAAGGTATGTTGCCAGTTACTAAATAAGTAGATACTCAACAGTTTCCAGATTTCTATCTTGGAGACATCATCTATCACTCTAGCTCTTCAACTCTCATTTCATAAAGTTGCATTGCATGTTACTACAATGTTGCTTATATCAATAAAATAATTTATTTACACAATTTACTGTCACAATCTTTATGTAAGTTGATAAAATGCCAAAAAGAGGAGAGTATGGTAGGTATTTTCGTCAATGCTGAAAAGTCATTGGCATATCTTCTGTTTTGCTTGCTATACTGCAAAAATTGAGCTGAAATTGAGCTCTACAAAACTTTGTGCTGAAATTGAGCTTCTACTCCTAGAGAACTAAATTGTTTGAAGAATATTATTTAGTTTCACCAATTTTACAAACAGAACAATGATGTGTACTTGGTGTCAGTAAAGTCCATTATTTAAACAATGATGGTGAAAGGTACCACAAAAAGTGCTAGAGCATGATGTTATCTTGTTGCTTCATTGCATTCTACCGTAAGATGTTCTGAGTTTTTGTGGAAATGGATTTTTTTTTCGAAATTTACTGCTCTTTTTTTTTTCAGCAAAGATAATTATATATAATAGAGGTAATAAACACAGTACAAGTAGTACTGCTGTGTATACACCCTAGAAGGAACAAGAGCAGAACAAAGGTGGCTTAAAGCATGAGAAAAACATGAAATAAGCCAGCAGAGTTGTCTTTAGGCTAGGTCAAAAAGAGAAAAAATACATGCTAAACCCTCCCCTGAAGACCAAAACTTTCCCTCATATTACTCGACCAATAGTGAAAAGGGATATCAAATCCTAACTCCAAATTTTTGAGCCAGGACCAGCAAAAAAATATAGTATCCTCCATTAGCTTCTGGCCATTAAAATCTTCATTATGGAAGACTATTCTATTCCTATGGTGCCAAATGCATTAGGTCAGACCAACCCACCAAATCTGCCATCTGTGTAACCTGATTCCATTTATATGGCAGAAAGAATGTTGGCGAAAATGTTCTTTCGGGACTGCCGAATAAACCCCGACAATGTTTACCCATGACATTGATTCCCACCACAACGGCAAAATTCTATGACAGCTGAAAAATAAATGAGACGTGTCCTGCTCGTGGCTTCTACAAAAAGGACATGAGACATCAGTGATTTCCATGTTCCTTCTTAAGTTTTTTTTCTTTGTAGGCAATCTGTCCTTCAATAATCTCCAAGCAAAGCATGAAGCTTTACAAGGGATTTTTAAATTCCATAATGCCTTGAACACATCATCCTGATATTGATTTATGTCCTCCCTATTAAGTAATCTGTAAGCGCTCTCCACTGAGTATATCCCGCTTGAGACTCCCTCCCATAACCACAAATCTGGTTGTTGCACTTGTACCACAAGCCCCTGTATTTCCTCCATAAATTTTACCGCCATTTCTATTTCGCCCTCCATGAATAACCTTCTCCATCGGAGCTGCCATTCCCAACCATACTGTACTGATATTCCCAATAGCTGTATGTAATGCTGTTGTTGTTGTGAATTCTGATATAATCTAGGGTATTTCTCCTTCAATGGTACCCTATCCACCATCCATCCATCTTCCAAAATAGCACTTTGGATCCACAACCCACCTTCCAGCTTAACCCTCTAAGAAACCATCCTCCCTCGTCGAACGAATTACATACTAAACTTAGATCTCTCCACCATATGGATTCTCTGGCAGACCTCTTTGTTTCGTCCAAATTCCTCCATCCTCCATACTTTGATTCCAATAGTTGTACCCACAGGTCATCCGGGTGATGAAATAAATTCCAACACCATCTCCCGAGCAAAGCCTGGTTGAACTTCACTAAATCTTTAATATCCAAACCCCCTTTCACCTTTGATAGACAAACAAAGTCCCAACTCACCCAAGGGATCTTCTTCTGCTCATTGCTTCCACCCACAAGAACCTCCTCTGAAGCCTCTCCAATCTATTCACAACTTTCTTCGACACCCTGAAAAAAGAAAATAAAAATATGGGGATCGAATTAAGGACATATTTTATCAGGGTCACTCTTCCCCCAAAAGATAGATATTTTTGTTTCCATTTAGAAAATTTCCTCTCACTTTTTAAGTATTGGATCCCAAGTCTCACAACACCTTGAGTTTGTCCCGATTGGGACACCCAAATAAGGAAAAGGTACGGACAACACCTTGCAGTTTAAGAAGCTGGCAGCTAAGGTTATCCATTGTTCATTCTTCCCAAACGCTCTGAATCTGCACTTATTACAATTTATCTTCAACCCCGATACCATCTCAAAGCTCCTCAACATCACCTTGATAGCTCTAACATTTTCCATTGATGCTGTCATGGAGAAAATTGTATTGTCAGCATACTGAAGTATGCTAATATCTACATTATTCCTCCCCACCTTGAAGCTGTCATACAGTTTCTTGCTCTGATTTAAAAAGCGGCGCTTTTGCGCGCTATACCGCACTGTGAGCGGGTTGCGGCACCCAGCCGCTACGTCCGTGCCGCACCGCGACAGTTTCCGGTAGCGGCCGGTGGCGGCCGGTGGCGGAGGAGCGGCTGGCAGCAAAGTTCCGTGCGTTAGCGGCGCTACAATGAAGATAGAAGTTGCAGAGGAGTTTTTCTATCGGGGGCAGTGGTTTGCAAATTAAACCAAGCTTAAGGGTAAAAGGGTAAAAGTCCAGCAATAAGTGGGGGTAGTCTGGACTTTTACCCTTGATATTTTCTCTGAAAAGAAGGCTACCTATTCTGCTATTCACGTGCTTCACTTTCTCAGCTGCAGTTTACATTTTTTTTTTCCTTCTCCGCTGCTCTGTTGCATTCCCGTCGCCTTCTCCGCTGCTTTGCTACTCTCCCGTCGCCTTCTTCGCTGCTCTGCTGCTCTCCCATCGCCTTCTCCGCCTGCTGTTCCTTCGTGCACACAGTAGGTTGGGTTCCTTCTTCATTTTCTGCTCTGTTTTAATTGTTTCTGCCTCCTCCTTCTACATTTTCTGCTCTTCTTCATTTTCTGCTCTGTTTTAATTGTTTCTGCCTCCTCCTTCTTCATTTTCTGCTCTGTTTCTGCCTCCTTCTCCTTCTTTTAGCCTTCAAGCAGCAGCCACAAACTTGATACTAGTGAAGAAAGCGAGGGTGGACAAGAAGATGACTTTCAAGAAATGTTTGATGATGATTTTGATTAGTTATTTTCTTTCTTGACTTTGAAAGAGCCATGAAAATTTTCTATTTGACTCTACTTGGATCATTTGTGTTCCTAGAATGTTATTAATTTAGTTACTTTTAATGAATTAGTATGTTGCTTCCTTTATGTTCCTTGAATCCTTGTTTGGATTTTGAATGTGTAGTATTATATTTTTCATTCCTCATTTTCTCCTATTTTTGGTGATTTCTTATCATTTATATATGTGGTATAACTTATTATATAAGTATCTTATGGACTTCACAGTAGCGGCTTTACCGCTACCCGCTATACCGCTATAGCGTTTTGAGGGTCAGCCGCTACTGGCCGCTATCCGCTATTTAAAACTATGGTTTCTTGGCTTGGGCTTCTCTCATTAACCCTGTTAATCCTTTCGATACAATGTTGAACAAGAAAGGGGCGAGGGGATCCCCTTGTCTAAGTCCTCTTTAGGGGTAGAACTCAGCTGATGGGCTTCCATTTACCAGAATAGAAATAGAAGCTGATTTTAGGCATCCTTCAATCCATGAGATCCATTTAGGACAAAAGCCTATCCTTTTCATCATGTACATAAGAAAATCCCAACATACCGAGTCATAAGCCTTTTCATAATCCACTTTAAAGATCAAACAGCTGTTATTACTCCGTTTTGCCTCCTCAACTACCTCATTTGCAATTACCACACTATGTAGTAAGTGTCGTCCTTCTATAAAGGCGGATTGATGATCATCAATGATGTTTGGCAGCACCTTCTTCAATCTTGTAGCCAGCACCTTAGCCACTATCTTATATATGCAGCCTATCAGTGAAATAGGTTTGTATTCATTTAGGCTCTGAGGATCTTGTACCTTAGGAATCAGTGCTAAGAATGATGCGTTCCCACCCTTTGGAAAAGTTCCAATAACATAGAATTCATCCAAGAAGCGGAGCAGGTCAGGCTTTATAGCATCCCAGAATTCCTTGATAAATTTGAAATTTAAACCATCTAGTCCAGGGCTCTTGTTGCTGCAACAACTCCTGACCGCATCTCTCACTTCAATAACATCAAACCATGCTACCAGGACATTATTATGCTGCTGTTCAAGGGCCCTAAATTTGACCCCATCTAAATTAGGCCTATCTGGATCAGGTTCTTCATATCTACTCTTGAAGAAGAGTCTGATTGCCTCCTTAACCCTGCTTGGCTTCCTCTAACCAACACCCGTCTACAAGCACCCCTCTCACCATATTTTTCCTGCGTTTCCAATTGACTGTCAAGTGGAAGAACCGGGAATTACAATCCCCCTCCCTAATCCATCTAGACCTTGCTTTTTGTCTCAGCAGTGATGCATTTGATTTTGCTGCAGCCCACAGATTACTGCTCTAATGTGTATTAAAGTTTCTGATATATTTACATATATATGCAATAATGGATATTGGAGTATTGTAAGAGAGCTCCAGTTATTCAACTGCAGTCTCGGGTAGTTAAGTCTTAGTGAGTTAGTTCACTAAGATAGTTAGTTAATGACCGCTAATTACAGCTGTCATAACTAACAGCTTTGTCTATATAAACAGATCTGTACTCTGGAGTTAGTTGGGTTAATGAAACTAAAGTTTTTTTTTCCTCTTTCATTTTCGGTTATTAAAATATCTTTTCTCAAGATTCTATTAATGGACATACAAGCACTCATAATAATAAACTAATGGAATAATATGGTAGAATACTTACGTGTAAGGATTAATATGTTCTAGCATATTTATTTCCTATGACATGGCAATGCCTCTCATTATTGGTCAAATTAGTGCTTGCTGGGTTTTGATTATTTTACACTCAAAACTAGCTTTTCAGTCAGTTTCTTTCTTGAACAATTTGATTATAAGCTTTTGTCATACTCAGAAAGAAAAATAAGCTAATCCAAAGATGTACTAATGTCTAACATGATTTCCTTATTTGACTTCTTACTACAGATACAAACCAAGTGAGGAGACATTAATTCAGATAGATCGCTTTTGTTCAACCATAATTGCTGAATGTGATATTAACCCAACTCAGCCGTGGTCGCGAGCTTTAAATCGACAATCTGGTGCATCAACCACATCCACAAATACATCTCCTTTACCTGTATCTACCTTTGCCTCTGAGGCCCTTGTAAAGTCATTAAGTTATGTGCGTTCCCTAGTGGCTCAACACATTCCTAAACGGCTTTTTCAACCAGCTTCATTTGCTGGACCACCTTCATCGGGACAGTCACTACCGACATTGTCATCTTTGCTGAGTAAATCCTTCAATTCCCAACTAACTCCTGCAAGTATTCCAGAAACACAAAGTTCTGCAAGTGTTCCAAAAACACTAGAGACGGATTCAAGTGCTCTATCTGTTTCAAGGTTATCAAAAATCGAAAAAGCTGATGAAACGGATGAACTAGGGTTCATTGCTCATGATGTTTTAAAATGGCGCTGGCTTGAGGAACCGCAGTCATCATCTATAGGGACTGAAAAGTAATAATCTATGTTTCATGTTGGTTTAGGTGTCTTGGTAGTGGCCACTCTAGTTTATATCTCTACTTTACCTGTTAGTTTTTTCCCATCTTATAGTGTTTCAGAAATTGACTTTGTTATTTTTGACATTTTTATTGCAGTGATCGAGTTGTGAATTCTCAAGACATGACAGCACATAGTTTCTTAGAAATAGGTGCAGCATCTCTACTTGTAAGAGATATAGAATCAAAGATGAAGGGGCAACCATGGAAATTTTTTGGAACCGATGATATGCCTTACCTGGATCAGCTATTGCAGTCTTCGCCTGTAACACCAATAACTAATTCTGACTCTGCTCGCCCCCATCTGAGAGCAATAACTGCATCTAAACGCACAAAACCAGGCTCTCGTCAGATTTGGCATGTTCTTCTATCAACTTGCATTGATATTTTTCTTTTTCTAATTCTTTTATATTTAAGTTCATGCCACAATAAATCTTACATAATTTTTTTTAGCCAAATGTTATATAAAAAAGTTGAATGATCACCTTCCTTATGGTTTATAGAGTTATTGTGAAATTAAAGTACTTACGATCTAAAACCAATGATTTATAGAATATTAGATTAGCCTGCAAAAGACAAATAAATGTATTACATTGTCATGTCCTGTAGGCTTCTATGAAAATAAAAATAAATTTTAGTGAAAGAATTATAATTATCCATTGCTTTTAATGAATGGAAAATTTCTTATTGTTTAATTGACTTTTTTTTGGGGGGGGGGGGTGCTGATCTTGTTCTTTCCCTTTTCATAATATCTTTTTATTCTTCAAAGAAATAGAGCAAGTAATCTTTATGCAGTAGTTTGGGGTTCTGTTTGGTTCATTAACCACTCATTCCCATAAAGACTGTAATGTTCCATGAATTATCGTTTGTTTATATGGCCAAAATTATGTGATAAGTATTTAATTGCTACTCTACTGTTTGATACTCTCTCTTTGGGCATAAATGCTTGATACTCTTTTTCCCACAAGATGCATAAAATAACTGTTTAACTTTTCACTACTTTGGCATGCTGAATGTTTTTCATGATTTGATTTGCTGTTCTGAACATCTCCATTTCTACAGGGAGGATTTTCCTGTTACTACATTCCGTCCCAGAGCTCGACAGCTTTTCCAGTATCGTCATTACAGGTTTAGATCATATTTGACTTTAGAGAATCTTCAGAGGAATTAGATAACAAATGCTTGCACCTGTTTTTACTACGTCTGAAAATGCATGCCACAATACAAGTTTTTAACTTGAGTCTTGCATCATTGCAAGTCAAATTGCTGTGATTGCTTTCCAATTTTGATTCAGATTTTTTTGTTATTCTGTTTTAGTAAATTGCATCAAAAATGCATTCATATAATAGTGGCCATTTCTTTCAAAGCAATGGTTACTTGATCCTAAAGCTTCTAAAGTGGTTTCCAAGATTTACATTGGTATAAATGATTTGTATTTGCTTGAATTTGAATTGTTGTTTGGACAAAAGGGAAGGGGAAAACTGTTTGGGTCTTTTAGGGTAGTTAGTTGGAGGGGATCAGTTGGATAAATTTTTTTTTTTTTGGGGGCGGGGGGGGGGGGGGGGGGGGGGGGGGGGGGGGGGGGGGGGTGATGGGGATAAGGATGGAAGGAGGCATTCAAAAAATTAGAAAGTTTGTAAGGGGAAACCCTTGAGGGAGAATTCTTTCTCTTATTTCAATTGTTCAATAAAGTTGTTTGTTTCTATAAATTTCTCGTTTTTCTTTCCTGGGTTCCAAACATACATACTGCATATGTATTCAGTGAAGAATTAGAATTTTTTTTTTATCATACTCTAGCTGTTAACAATTGATTTATTTGTGTTTCTACCTCTAAATGTTCTCTTATGCTGACCAGTGAGCAACAACCTCTGCGATTGAACCCTGCTGAGGTACAGGATGTTATTGCTGCAGTTTGCTCAGAGGCTTATTCCCCAAATACCAATGCTACTACAGCATCAACTAGACTAAGTAATAACAGTGGAAAACCATCAACGGATGTGGCTGTGAGCGTCCTTATTAAACTAATTATTGACATGTATGTTTCAATTAATTGTTGTCTTTTATGTTTTATTCCTTTTCTGGTTATCATTCTCTTAGCCCCAAATAAAGTTTTACTGTATATTCCTAATTTCTACGATCAAAATTTCGAATCACAAATTCTAAACTGGGATGAGTTGAATTAATTTTCAAAGTAGAGGAAAGAGGAGGGATTGTTATTGAAAAATCGAAGAAAAATGTTATCGGATTATTACTTATAAAATAGTGGAGTTAAAATTTCAAATTAGAAAGTATTTTTTTTTATTGAAGTTGCTCCTCTCTCTTCCAAAGTAAAATTATATTCCAAAAATCAGCCAGAATTCTTGCAATTTGGCACCAATTTGAGGAATGCCATGCTTAGAAGCTGTTGCAACTAGGTGTGTGAACAGAGGGAGAAGAAAAATAGACAGTTTAACATGGTTTGACCTGAAGTGACCTGTAGGTTCATGTGCAAAAGCCATGAAACAGATATAATTCTCTGATCTGCAAAGATTACAAGTAGCCATTCAACACTCATACTCCTAGCAACCAGATTCATGGGTTTGGGTTGGAGAATCAGGCGGATCTTATTCGGTGAGAAGTGCTTACTGTTTACTTAACGAGGAGGATGTATCTCAGGAGCAGGACGACGTGTTTCAGACTTTGTGGAAATTAAAAATTCCTAGCAAAGTCTCATGCTTTGCCTGGAGATTAATCAAGGATAGATTGCCTACTAAGCAAAATCTGCGTAGAAGAAACATGGAGATAATTGACATCACATGTCCTTTTTGTAGAAGCCTAGAGGAAGATGCATGACATATTTTCTTCAGCTGCCCTAGTATTCTGCCTTTATGGTGGGAATCAAGGTCTTGGGTTAATATTGTTGGGGCTTTTTCAACTATTCCAAAAGAACACTTCCGACAATCCTCTTTCTGTCATTTAAGTGGGATCAACTTACTTAGGTGGCAAATCTGGTGGACTGCTCTGACTTGGTGCATTTGGTATCATAGAAACCGGATTATCTTCCATAATGAAGCGTTTGATGGTCAGAAAGTGTTAGAGGAGGCTATATTTTTTTGTTGGTCTTGGCTGTGAAACCTGGAGAAAGGATTTGATATCCCTTTCCATCATTGGTCTAGCAATTTGAGAGAATGTTTTGTATCTCAGGGGAGGGACCTTCTTGAGAAAAGCTAATCTCATTTCCTCGGATTACCATTCTGTGGGTAGTTTAGGGCGAACCGACGCATTTCCTATCCTGAAGGGTCGAATGGACGTAATCTCTTATTTAGTCAAGCCGAGCATATTTTTTGTTACTGAATTGACCATAGACCAATTCCCTTTTTATTAGGGAGTATTCAATACATCCATAATTCTGAGTTTCATGTTACTCATTCCAAGAGACATGTCAGATTTAGGGCATCCCAATTAAATTAAATGGAATGACAGTTTCTCATTCGGAATCTTTACAATAAATTTTTTTATCAAATCACACATCGCAGTATACTAGACTTTCTAATTTCTTTAGAGGTTTATCTAAAAGATTTGCGATATAACTAGGAAGACGTTTCAAATACCACACGAGTTACTAGGCATGCCAGTTTTATATAGCCCATTTGATATCTACGTATCCGAGAATCAATAAATTCTACTCCGCATTGTTCACAAAATTTTGGATATAACAGTATTAGCTTGGCTTCCGGCATGTTTCATCATGCCTCAAGCCTTTCTTTGTTTCGTCCTGTTTTCTAATAGCTTGTAATTCTGCAGTACCTCTTGTGCTGTTTTTCTATAATATATATACATATCTTTGCTGATAAAAAAAAAAAAAAAGAATACTCCTAGCATTGGATATTCTCCACAATCTCCTTGAAAATTCGTTAATTATCAATGGGGAGACTGGTGTGTGCCCTTCGCAATTGAAGGAACTATTTGTTTTGTTACAGAAAGGAGGGAGGGTTATATAGAGGTGGATGAATGTATAACTCATTGACTGGTATTTTGCTATTGTCCATTTGATTATAGTATGGGTCACTGGATAACGTATTGCTAATACATTGTTGCATGAAAGCATTGCCGAGATATGGCTACGTGGTAATTTCAAAACTTTGAGGATTAAGCTTTTCAATGTCTTGGGTAAAAATATCATGTTGAGTGCCAGATTCCTTAACCACAAATGGATTTTCTGGCCAACTGATTGATTGAACTTGTATATTATTTCACATTTCTATGGTTTTACACTATTCTGGTTGTCAGTTATGTATGATGGTCATACAAATATTATTTTGTAGGTATGTTTTTGATTCTCGGACAGCGGCTCCTCTCATTCTTTCTATGCTTGAGGTGATGCTTAAATAAAGTACTTCTTCTCTGTTATGCCATCTGTAATTCTTTTGG
Source organism: Glycine tomentella (assembly GCA_007407185.1). Classification (NCBI taxonomy): domain Eukaryota; kingdom Viridiplantae; phylum Streptophyta; class Magnoliopsida; order Fabales; family Fabaceae; genus Glycine; species Glycine tomentella. Next base: position 329,458 of record PYAF01001762.1, read on the forward strand.
GTTCTAATTTATTTCAAATGCATATTTCAGGATATGCTTAGTTCTTCTAAAACAGCATGCAGGGTTCGTGCTTTTGATTTAATTCTAAACCTTGCGGTTCATGCACATCTCCTAGAACCGATAATTGCTGATGATGCTTCCACTATTGAAGAAGAATATTCTCAAGAATCCTATTATGACAGTGACACTCAAGTTATGGTGCAAGGAAGCAGAAAAGGAAGTCCTCAGAACAAATCCGACACAGGCTCTGCTATTGATAAGTTTGAGTCTTGGATTTTAAATATTCTGTATGAGATACTACTTCTTCTTGTTCAGGTATCATTGAAAAGGAAACTGTTGAACAAGATTATTGCTTGTGTTTCTTAATAATTTTTTCTTGGCTGGGATCATCTGATTGATGAGTGTCAATATTTTATATTTGACATTTTTCACAATATATTAATTTCTGTTATACATTATATGGTGTAGATGAGTTGCCATGGAAGAACTATAATGAGGAAGGGGAATTTTAAAATGGATTGACAATATAAGAATACAAGAAAAGACTGCATTGTTTTATTTACAGCATTGAGACCCGGAATTTGCTACTTTATTTTTTGTTTTAAGACTTAGATAGCAAAGTTAGATGGATTTGTAGTGATATTAGCATTTGCTTGGGAGTAATTAAAGGACAATTAGTCTATCAGGTGCTGTTTTATAAAATATATTTTATGACTAGAAATAAGACTTTTTATCAGATAATTGTCAAATTTTTCTAGATGAATGTCCACCTGGTCTACTTCTGAATTCAGTTATGATATCATAATACATTCAAAAGTGGGCTTTTATAATATCATATGTACATACATACATACATACATACATATATGTGTGCACACACGTATCAATTTTTGTTCAATATTGCATAGAAGTATATTGTAATAATGTAATCTAGTGTGATATAGACATATAGTATAATTGTATAAATATGGATTTGGATCCTCAGATTTTAGATCCTAATATGACCTTGTCATTTAAAGATATAGGAAGAAGACATTGTACACGGGGATCCACTGTCATGGATATCTCCCTCTAGGCTACTAAATTGATAGGATCACTATATAAGCTAAAATAAGGGGATTTAAATTCTCTAAATGTATATGCGCCATTAATTCATCCTTCCATCTTGTGCACGTTCTAAATAAATCCCCTTTAGCTATATTAAGCAGAAGTAACTGTTTCCTGAAGATGTTCTTATCAATGTCTTGTTTTTAACTATATATGACTTGTAGTGTAATGCAGCACTGTAATTTGTTAAATTTGTAGAGTATAATAACATGGGGGCTAAATCTTTGGAATACAGGATGAAATTGAAGAATAATTGTTGTAGTCATAGGTGTTACCTTAATGCTTAATATACTTGTACATAGTGGAAGCATCTTTTGACAATTAATGTTTTTAATAATTAAAAAAAAAAAACTTTTTTGAGGTATTACTAATGTGTCTGATTGGGTTTGCATTAGTTTCAATTACACATCTTGTATTTTATTTCAAAATCTGAGATTGATTCTGCTTAGGTGGATAAAGAAAAAGTTCTTATCATCTATTTCAAATTAATGTTCTTAAGACAATTATTTATCTGTATGTCTACTTTTTCTGTTTTTCAAACCTAATGGTTTAATAATGCTGCTGTTATAACTTAAAATTTATGCGATCAATTGCTTTATACAGTCTGAAGAAAAGGATGAATCTGTTTGGGCTTCTGCTCTCAGCTGTTTGCTGTATTTTGTCTGTGATAGAGGGAAGATCAAGAGAAACCGTTTGTGTGGTCTTGACATAAGGGTGAGAAATAATATCCCCCTTTCCTATTTGCTTTCACCAGTATTTCATGGAAATTTGATTTTTTGTTTCATACTTTCATACCACATTCTGCTGGGTAAATGTTTTGCTTCTTTTTTGGGAGGTTGGACAGGGAGTTAGGGGAGAGGATGCTTGCCAATTAACAAATTTTGGAAGTTTTTTTAGATCTATTTTAATACATAGCCATTCATTCACTACGTTGTTATAAATTGTTAATGTTCTATGTTATTAATTATGATATAACTGTCTAATTTAGTTACTTCCAATCTGCCTATAGGTACTGAAGGCACTCATAAGAATCAGTAGGGAGAACTCCTGGGCAGAATTAGTTCACTGTAAGCTTATTTCCATGTTAACCAACATGTTTTATGAAGTTGCTGAGTCTGTACCTGGCAAACCAAAGTTTCTTGTGGATCAACTTGATCTGATCGGAGGAGTTCAATTTATTTTTATTGAGGTGTGCATATCTTTTAACCTCAATCTTGATATACCTCCAATAGAGTTTATTATCACTAATACTTTTGACCCTTTAAATAGTCAATACCAACACTACTGCTTTGTATAATTATTGTATCCATGTTGCATATAAAATGCCCAACATGTTTCTTCATCAGTTGACCTCTTAACTAACAATGGCTCCTTGGCTAGCAAAACAAGTATATTATGGGTGATATATGGTAGGTTCTTTATATTTGCAGTATTCTACAAATATATTATGTTGAAATAACAAAACTAGTATTAGAAATTGTGCAGTATTTAGCTTTTAGGATTGTAAAAGAATGTTGGAAAATTATACTTAAATTGTTTGGTAATAAACTAGTGTTGTGATTGCTTGATCCTAACGGAATAAGACTTTTGTTATTGTGATTGCTTGATGTGCCAAATATAGATTTACCATTTCGTTTATTTGATAAGATTCCTGTTTTTTGGTTTTTCAGAGTAGTATAAAATGTTGATAAAGCCCTAAACCAAGATCCTAATTACAGTGTTAGTTTCAAATTATATGATTTCCCCCTGCTTTTTGCTATGTTGATTGCAGTATTCCCTTGCAAACACAAGAGAAGAGAGGAAAAATCTGTATTCGGTGCTTTTTGATTACATTCTGCATCAAATAAATGAAACATGCATTGCTACTGGTGTCAATGAATATAATGATGATGAGATCCAACCGCTTGCTGCTCTTCTTTCTCAAACAAATGCGCCTGAGGCATTTTATATTTCTGTTAAACTTGGGGTAGAAGGTATTGGAGAGATTCTGAGAAGATCAATTGCATCAGCACTGTCCAGATATCCCAACAGTGAACGACTAAATATGGTACTTCCATGTTCTTCTTTTCTTATCTGGTTGTCTAAATAGTTTTAGGGCTATTCTTTTTCATGATTCCAGTGAGTTCCTCCCTCTTTCTCCTTCCTTTTCTTCCCCTCTCCTTTGGTGGATGTTTTTATGTGGGGTGATGGACATTATAAGTCCAAATGCTTTTTTTTTTTTTTTTTTTTTTAAATGTCAACAAGCTGCAAGATAAGTTTCTTTGTAAAATACAGATAGGAAAAAAATCAACTTGGATTAGTTTGTAAAAGCAGGTAATATTTAACCATTTGGGTTCTGGAGAAAGCATGTGAAACAGTTTGTCTAGTGCTTCTCATAGCTTTGTATATAGGCATGTGTAATACCTTCAGCGAACAGAAAAGCTCTGCTACTAAAATCACAATATAATGAAATCATTGTAGGTAAAAAGTAGTGTTGCTTTCACTGAGCTGCATCTGCCTTTACCTTACAGTTTGGTCTAACTCACTACATAATTTCAGGATAATTCTTCACTTCATGTGTTTTAGTTCAAATATAAGTTTGTTTTACATTTATTACACCCCTTAATAAAGATTAGGAAGTTGTTGTCACTTTTAATTTTAATATATTTCCTCATATATGCTAAATCTTTGCAGCTACTGGAAGTTGTAGCAGAGAAATTTGATGCTGTAATAAGTACGTTTACTCATTTGGACAAAGAGTTCTCTCATATGAATCAGATAACCAAATCTCTCAAGTTTCTGGAAAATATGGAAGGTGTGGTTATGAGAAATGGCATTGGTTTGCAGGCAAAGCACGCATGGGCTACTTTACATTCTCTTCTTCACTCTCAAAGAATTTCTTATCGTCAAAATGGGTATATCTGGTTAGGTGATCTGCTTATTGCTGAAATTAATGGAGAAAGTGATGGAAATATATGGTCGAGTATCACATACTTCCAGCAGAAAATTGCTCAAGCTGGAACTCAAGATTCTTCAAATACATCAGATGTTCCTTTGCCTATTTTACTTATGTGTGGCCTTCTAAAGTCAAAATACAGCTACATTAGATGGGGATTTTTGTTTGTTCTTGAAAGGCTTCTCATGAGATGCAAATTTTTGTTAGATGAGCATGAAATGCAACAATCAAGCACCAGAGATCTGGGTCATGGGAAGAAAGATTGGCATCTTGAGAAAGCCAATGCAATGATTGACATAATGAGTGGAGCTTTGTCTTTGGTGTTTCAGATAAATGAAACAGATCGCATCAATATTCTAAAAGTAATTGTTTCTGAACTCAATGCTTTTTTGATAATATGCTCATGCCATAACATTAAATGTCTAGGTCGTTGCAATCCACACTACAAAACAACATAAGCCTTATTCTACTTGGTGAAGTCAGTTACATGGTTGATGGTTCACATGATAACATTAGTCTCAGTCAAAGACTAAGTCTTAGGAGATATTATTTACCATTTTTAGAATGTAGGTTTAGGCTTAACTCAACTCCAAAAGCTAGCTCATAGGGTAAGGGTTGTCCCCCCACTTATACACTTTATCTTGGTACATCTCTAGCTGACGTGGGACTTGGATTTTCCAATAACCTTGAGATCCTTCTTAACAACTTCATGTAATGGCCTTGATCCCTCTCCCTTTTTACAAGACTAAAAACCATACAATTTACTAACCTCATTGGTGCTTCCAGTAGTCTTCTTTGTATGTGCCCAAACCAGTTACCACCTTAACCCATTTTTCGTTATATTTTCCACAATCAGTGTCACACCAATATCTCTTCATATAGAATCATTTTGTATTGTGTCCTTTCTTAAGTGAGCATACATCCTTCTTTCTCATTTATGCTACTCCAACCTTTTTCTCTTATTTGTGCCCTTAATGCCCAACATCCACTACCATAGACTATAGCTAGATGTATAGTACTATGTTAAAACTTTCCGTTGAGATTGGTAGGTACTTCGTGATCACAAATAACACCCAATGCCTTTCTCCATTTTAACCCTCCTGTTTGTATCTTGTGTATGACATCCTCATTAATTGCAATCCACGCTAATTTTGAAACAATGTCGCTAAAAAATCTGCATGTTGTTTATTTGATCAAAGAAAAGGAAGAACAAAATGCTTTGCCAATTGGATTTTGTTTGAGGAATTGTTAAGGAACTTTTGGTCACCCTTCATTTATTAGTAAACTGCTGATAGAGTATCGTTTTTGTGATATTATGTAAAACGGGTTTATTTGTCAACTGATGAAGCATTTTATAATAAATTAAATTTCTAGTCACCGGCAATTTTGTAGCCGAAAAATTTGTTGATATTGTACAGATTTATATTTTTAGAATAATTTTTTAAGAAATTTGTTTATATGATCCCTTGGAACAATGTAGAATTTCTATTTGGTTTTATGCTTGGGCATTCTATTTAAGTATTGTTTGACTTATCGTTCATTACCTGATATTATCAACACTTTTCTCTGTTTATTTGCAGATGTGTGACATACTATTCTCTCAATTGTGCCTAAGAGTTCCTCCTGCTGCAGCTCTTACCTTCGGAGATGATGTGCAACATGGCAGAAATTCAAATCACACTAATGTAAGCAAAAGGTTTGATGGTGATAATCATGTCAAACAAGATACTTTTCACTGGGATGGACACATGGAAGAAGCAAACAGAAGGTCCGGCTACCATAATAACTACCACCTGGATCATGAGAGTGCATCAATGGCAGCACTTTTCCAAGGACGAGCCGTTGTCCCAATGCAATTAATTGCACGCGTCCCTGCTGCCATACTATATTGGCCACTAATTCAATTGGCTGGAGCAGCAACAGATGATATTGCATTGGGTGTTGCTGTTGGAAGTAAAGGAAGAGGAAACCTGCCTGGTGCTACATCTGATATTCGGGCCACACTTCTTCTGCTACTTATTGGTAAATGCACAGCAGATCCTGTTGCTTTCCAGGAGGTTGGTCAGGAACAATTTTTTAGGTGACTCCAAACTTCTTTGCTCTTTGTGAATTAGTTGTCTTTCTTACTTATGCACCTTTATACATTAACATATAAAGCATGCATGTTCTTGCATCTTGCAGGGAACTTTTGGATGACACAGATTCAAGAGTGGCATATTATTCTTCTGCTTTTCTTCTGAAGGCATGTATTTTAATTGACTTTTGGTGTTAAAAATGTGTTAGATCCATTTATATCACCTTTTGTAATAATTTCTCATTGCTGCAGCGAATGATGACCGAGAAACCAGAGAAATATCAACACATGCTTCAGAATCTTGTTGTTAAGGCTCAGCAGGTACCTTCATTTTTTAATAGCGTGCTTGAAGTCCATATACTATTTAGTAAAGCTGAGATTCTATATTAATTTTGCATCTGGATGAGCTTCATATTCAAATTCTGTTGTTTATATAATTCTCATGATTAATTGATTATCATTGATGAAACATGAAAATGGTAACAATTTGGCTTTTGGAGACAGTGTTGCAGAAGAGAATTAGGCTAAAAGATAAGATTTTGGGATCATACTTGCAAGTAATGGATTGTATTAGAATTTTAGGGTTATTCACGTGTTGAGTCTTGATATGTTAGTAGTCATATCGGAATGGGTTTGTACTAGTTGTATATTGTAGTACCTGGCTTATGTTATTAAAATAAATAGGAACATTAGGTTTAGCATTTTGTATTCACTTTTCCCATGCATTATATATTTAGAATTCTTCATCGCTTTCCCTACTTTTTCGTCCAACCCTATAATTTTAATGAGGAACATATTGCTGTCTAGCGGGAAGTTGGACACTAAATTTATCATTGATTATGGTCTCATGAATTTCAAAAGAGAAATCAACATCTAACCTGCAGACTATACATGTTGGTAGTGGAATTCAATTGTTAATGTGATCTCCTCTAGTGAAAAGGCAGTCAATTGTTTGCCAAGTTGTTTCCTTGTTCAGAGAAGACCACGGCCATTTTAATACGAATTTGCAGATTTTCACTTACAGATCTATATAGCTATTGCCTAATAATACCTTTTGGTTCAAATGAAGTTTGAGTATAACATATCTTGGTGTACTACTAATTCTGAGCTGATTAAGCCCATTGAGTGTTTAAGCAAAAGTATGTAGCAGCTAATGAATAGTGCTTGATAAGTTTCCATGTGTTAAAGTTATGCCCCCTTTAGAGATGGTGCAACAAGCATTTGTTGACTTGTTACTTGTTGCAAATTTGTTCTTCCAACCTCAGACATCTTGTTAATATCTCTATGGAGTTGTTCTTTACCAAAAACAAAAAACTCCAGGGACTTTATGCAGATGATTTTATTATATTTTTAAATAAAAGTAATTTTCTTTCTTTAAAATTTTTAAACATTCGTTTTTTTTTTTTTTTTTTTTTTTTTTTTTTTTTTTTTTTTTTTTTTTTTTGCAGTGTTCTTAATAGTATAGTATTTTTGGTGAATTTAATATTTAATATTACTTATATGATTATGCATTGTATTTGCAATGTAGAGTAACAATGAAAAACTGTTAGAGAATCCGTATCTTCAAATGTGTGGCATACTTCAACTGGCAAATGATCTGGGGATTGACCTGTGATCTTCAAGGCGTGACTTTCTGGGAGGCTATATTATTTGGGGTAGGACATCTGCAATGGTTTGAGAAATTGTGGCTATTGATTCTGAGGAAAAACTTCCATTATTCGATTGACTTGGATTGAAATGCATATCCAGGACATACTCTAGTTTGAATGTTTCATTCCTGCAACAGAATTGCGATTGATTGTCAACATTGCAGAGTACAATTGCATCCAGAGAAAGAGAGCCAGTGGAATTGGGCGAACTCTTGATATTAATTGTTTACTTTGAGAAGTAATTAACAAATCTAGGAAACATACTGCATGCCACCAATTCCCATTGATCTCTTCAGTGATTTCACTCATTTGGAGAGCCATGTTCTATACTTGTATCTTCCATATCTTTTGCATGTCTTTCAACTACTGGGGGAAACCAGAGTTCTGTTAAGGGATACTCATGAACGCCCCTGATTTTGACTCTACTGCTGCATGTTGCTGATCTTGGCGTGCCACCAGGTAGGAACCCCTCTCCCTCTTTCTCTAACTTTCTTTGGGAGATTGAACCTACATAGTCTTGACTCTTGACGCTTGAGTCAAGATGATTAGTGCAGGCCTAATCAATAGACCAGCTAAACTTGGTGGTAATTGCTGTATTTAACTTGTTTTTAAGTACTTTGTATCAGATTGTTCCCACATTAAACAATTCAGTTCATTTTATTTGATTTCGCATGAAGGGAAGTTTGTAGCCTCTTTTTTTTTTACGCATTTTGACATGATCTTTTTGTGTGCATGCAGTTGCTGGCAGGCTTGCATTAAATTCCAACCTAAATGTGTGCAGAACTACACATGATTGTTTCTCTTGTACAGGACGTAGATTCCGACCGAGCCTTCTTCAGTTTTTTTCATTCATGAAGGCTGCCTCTATGCTTGCTTTTTTTACTTGGCATACAGGACCTTTCATGGGAAAAGGAAGAACTCAATTTTGTGCGTTGTCAATATAATCACAGGTCCAACAAAATCCTGTTAGGGGCATCTGGGATGTCTACTTTTAGATGCATCTAAGTTGCTCTCATTTTCTGTAAATGTTTCCCCTTTTGATACCACCCTTATTGCGAAAACTGTAACATGAATTGAGAAATTAATATATACTAATGTAGATTATCTACACAGTATACAGGATTTTGTGATGGAAATGGTTGTGTAGGACAGTTTGTGATCTAACAGACCCTCATAATCCTTCATGATTTCATATTTTTTTAGTATTATTTGCAATTAACCCAAAGTTTTGGCCACAATGTAAAGGCATGTGTCTAAACATACCAGAAGAAATTAATATTGAAAATATTATAATTTTTTAAATATTAATTTTTTTTTCTTTCTTGTCTATCAAATAATTTTAATTCAGATATTTTTTTTTATTCTCTTCAACCCAACAATTGTATTATCATATTTTTTTACCTATTTTTCTTCTCTTCTTTCTTCACCTATTGTCTTCTAACTTTTCCCTTTCTTTCCCCGCAACCAAATAATGGATTAAAGACACTTCGTAAAAATATCACTTGTTTATTAGGTATTGTAATATTTCAACTCTAGTTTCCGTTTATTAACCCCCAAGTGAAATATTGTCTAAATATGCTTACATTTTTTTTTATTCACCAAAAAAAATATGTTTACTTTTTCTATGAGTAGCAGGGTGTTTAGCCAAGATTATAGCTAGCTTTTCTGTTAACATGTTCATAGACTCTTCTCTTATTCTAATATCCATTTATTTCGTAAAGTTCTTAGCACCATGTTCATAGGCTTGACAAGCTCCTATTAAGGTTACAATGTATGCAGCCTCACATGAGAACAGTGCCACCATTGGCAGTGTGTGTAAAAGTTCTCCAGCATTTCTTGATCACGTGACTTAAAAAGGCTAACATTCCCATGTAGCTCCTATAAGCGAGGAATAGACAATTGAATGCGACAATGTAGATTTACACCCTAATGCGCTAATTAGATTTCTAAGCACAAAAAACTAAAGTCTGATTTCATTCGATTCCGTGTGTCAGGTTAACTGCATCAAGGAACTATAAAGTCTAGGAACCCTTCCAAGCAAAAAGAGTCACAATTAAGCTATCCAAACCCTTAAAGACTGCAAAACATGTTGGCAATTAAGTTCAATTTCAATCTTTCTAGGTATGTTTCAGTCAGGTCAAAATATTGTGCTGCTTAACCAACACGTTCAGTCAGGTTGATAGAGATGCCAAGTGGGCCGAAACGTATCATAGGGGGTTTAGATAGTAATACAGAAATGTAAAACAGTTAGTGTAACTAACTGGTAGTTAGTGATAGCTAACAGTAAGAGGAAATGTATAAAAGCTAGGAGAGAGGAATAGCTCGGGAGTTTTAGAGTGTGTGGAGGTTGTGATCCTCGAAATCACAAAGTATATCCATCTGTTGATTCGTAATAAGAGAAGTGTTCTGTTCAGTCATTTCTGAACCAGTTTCTAACACAGGTTAACTTCATGATGTTGATTTGGCTCGGATGATGACAAAAAAGAAATAAAATATTGAAAAATGGGAACCAAACCAAAGAAAAATAACTATTTCTTTGGATTCTGATTACACCAAGAAATTGACCTGTAACTAACTCTACGTCCGTTTAAGTTTTGAAAAATAGATGTCCAAATAGCAAACTTGTAGATACAACAGAGTTAAAATTTTGCACCAAAAATTTGAAATCAGAAATCCCAGACAATAGACATATTACCACTCTGTTATATAAACAATGCTTTTCTGTCCTATTTACTCAGAATGAATCATTAAAGCTATCAGTGGTTATCTCACTTTCCATTTTGCTTTTTAATCCGCTTAGCCTCTAAGTGATACCTCTCCAAGTCATCATCAAGATCTTTAGCAGTAACCTTTCCAAAATTGCCAATTACTTTTGCGTGGCGTCTCTGAGTCTGAGTGCGGTGGAACCTCTCAAAGCTATGATCAAGATATCCATAAGACACCTTTTGACAAAGAGGTGAGATAGCAGGAGTAGCCGAACTTGTTCCAACAAGCTCAATTTGCAATGGCTTTCCATCAAGCCTCATATTGTTGTATTTCTTGATGGCTGCTAAAGCATCATGGTACCTCACGAACACAACTTCTGCCGTTCCCTTTGATCTCCCACTCTGGTCATAATGAATGGTGTACCTTTTCAATTCACCCTCCTCCGAGAACAGCAGCTGTGAAAGCCAGACACAATTTTGTAATTCTTTGCATTATTTGACAAACCAAAAGAAATAGGGTTGCAATGTCTTCTCTTTTATATATATATATATATATATATATATATATATATATATATATTCGGTATTTGATACAAGCCATTTCGGTATATAGCCTTATGTACCTCAACCGAGGACGGGAAAAAAACCGAGATGTGACCGACTTCGAATTCATAAACCAGAAGAATGACAGGGTTGTTATCAGAAATGACAAAATTTAACATTAATAAAGATATAGAAACTAATCGAATATGTAACAAACAGTAGCAAGTAGTGACATTTTCTGCACCTCTCCACAGACGCAAACTTCAAAATACAGAGATTCAAGCATGCTACACACTTGAAGTTATGAGCAAAATTATGGCACGAATAAGTACAAAAGTTGAAAACAAAAATCACAAAATAAACAAATATAGTAATCACTACTAAGAATCAAAATGATAAAAAATTATAGGGTAAAACGTGTTTCAGGTCCTTTAATTTTCAGTCCAAATTGATCTTAGTTCCAATACTTTAAAGACAATTATTTTGACTCTAATTTTTTTTTATAATCTGTGAATTTCATCTCTCTTTATGAAACATAAGACACTAGGGCGAGTGACCAAAATCAGGAAATTAATTAATAATTAATAATAGAATAATTTATAAGAGCATAGTAAGGATCTTGAGCTCAAGATCTAATCTTTACTAAATATTCCAATAAAGAATTTGAAGAGATCTTCATCATGAAAGATGAGTTCTTGTAGAAGATCCTTTAAGATTTGTACATTGTTAAAAAAAAAAGAATTCTTTCTTTTTTATTTATTTCTAATATCTCAAAATGAGATCTCCCATTAAAGAAAAAAATGGAAGAAATCTTAAAAAATCTTTAATCTTAAGTGGCACTATTGGATATATCAAAAAGTAGTTTAAGATTTCAATTTAAGATTTACCACTAATGATGATCTAAGAAATCCGTGTACAAGGAGCACGACCAAATTTGACTGAAAACTGAATGACCTAAAACTATATTTGTAGCACCATTATGAAAGAACATTTACTAAATGTACAAAGAAAGACACATATAAACTAAACAGTAAAAAAGTAAAGTGGGGCGGGGGAAACAGAAATTCTAGTGATGATGAGGATGACGATGATACCTTGATATCATCGTTGGAAAATCCATGATCCAAGTTAGATAAATAGAGTTTGGTGCCACTTTCAATCTTAGCCGCACCTGACTCCTCCAAAACCATTTCTGGAAATGCAACCATGCTCTTTTGCCTTGTCTGCCAAACAAAACGGTGAATGAACACTGACATTCTCTTTTCTTCGTCTTAGTAAATAATAATAATAAGGGAAATGAGAGGAACGTACGAAACCCTAACTCACCTGCGGAACGGGATACGGCGTCGTTCTAGCCGGGTTGCGAACAACCGTGAATCGGCGGCGAGAAGCCACGGCGGCGGCTGACCGCTTCATAATGTCGTCGAGGGACATGTCAATGCCATCGGCCATTATCGTCGGAAACAAAAAAAAAAAGTGACGGTCTTTAGGGTTTTGGGAAGAGTAGTGAGTGAGTGAGTGCTTGTTTTTGTGCCACTGGCACCGAGTGAGTGTATTTGAATAAGGCGCAGTGCGAGAGGGAGAAGAAAGAGAGACTCTAATTCCCTGTTTTCGCCATGCCACGCATTCACTCATACACCGATTTTAAGTCATCGGATGAAGATCGCACAGTTTACACGTTTAAGATCTGAACCGTCAGATTTTCATCGACGATTATATACGCGTCAAATACGTGAATGCTTCAAAATATTATCGCTGGAGCGCTGTACTGAATCCCTTCCACTGATATTTAGACCGGAGTTCGAATCTATAAAAAATTGTCCTTTTGAATAAATTTAAAAAAAGTGTATTAAAAAGAGTGCGACTGAGAGTGCGTTTTGATTAATAATATAGTGTTAGTATACTTTATTTATTTAAATTTAGAAAAAAATCCTAAATGACATAAAGTCATAGATAATAATAAACAACAATAATACTAAAGAGAATTTTACATGTTAAATTAACCCCCATTAAACTGTTAAATTTTTTAACACCACAAAGAATAGTCACAATGAAAAATAGTCAGTGCTATTAACGGATAATTTTTGCTTCATTCATAATAGCGATTTTTCCAAAAGAAAATCTCAACCTATACTATAATCAATAAAAAAATGAAGTAATCCTCAAAAGCGCAAAAACGTAACAAAAGTGAGGACATAATAGCGATTTCCGCTTCTGCAAAACAAAAACAGTAGTACCCCCCGCCCCGAGTTCCTTGGTTCTTTTTTGGTTTTTCTTACCGCCTCTCCTCTTCTTCACCCTTTCCTTCGCTTCATTCATCTATAGAGAGAGAAACAAACCGTAGAGAGAGAGAGAGAGAGAGAGAGAGAGAGAAACACTTTCACACACGATGGAGGACACCGTTAACCTCCGCGCCTCCACCACCACTTCGCCGGCGCTTGAGATTCCTAATCCCGACCTTCCTCCCCAAACCAGAGAAGAAGGCGAACTCTCTTCCGACGACGACGACCACGACGTATTCTTCTTCACCAAACCCTACCTTTTTCTTTCATTTATTTTCATTTTTCGATTCTAACTTTTCCTATTTCGCATTCGTTGACTCGTTTTTTTTTCCCTCATTCCATTACTGCACCGCTGTTTGTTCTGTTCGTTTCTTAGTTATAGGATTTTGTTTTGTTTGGTATCTTGATTTTGATTTCGGACTCAGTAGTTTATCTTTACTGCCACTAGTTCGTAAATTTATATAAGTTGCTGTAGATCTGAGAGTTTCTGGTGAACACTACTCTGTTATGTTTTTGTCCTATTTGTGAACACTGCCTAGTAGGGTTTTGAGTTTGTTAAATGGAAGTGTAGCGAATTTTGGTAGCACGTGTTGCTCTTGACTTCTTGCTAATTCAATTTAATTGTTTGTATTTTGTTTCTTTGCTTTTTTTATTTTTTATTTTAAAAAAACGTTATTGTCTACGGTTTGTTAATGAGTAATTTGTGTTCACCAGGGAAACCTTGATAGCTCTACTGTGCAATCCATCCCTGCTGTAAGGTCTGGTTCTGTTCCATTGGTGCAAAAGAGTACACCAAACATTCAGGGTGGTAAGTGTTGGTAACTTTAAATTAAAGGAAAACTTGAGTGTGTTAACCTTGTGCTGTGGATTATCTGAATAGTTGATACCAAAAATCTCCCCTAATGAGAGCATCACTCTTTTATTCTGGCATCATCTTGAACTCTCCATCAGTATCTGACTTGTCCTGGGCTTATTGGTATGGTTTATGCAATAGGAAATTTAATCTTTTAACTGTTGCAAGACAAGATCTAGAAATGTGCCTATCTGATTCTGATGATATATGTATTATGTGTGTTTATTTGATCTCTAGTTTTATGTGTTGGATAAGACCACTTTAATGTATTTTTCCTTTGAAACCTATGTTGGTGCTTTTTCGGACATCAAGGATATTTTCTCTTCTTTTAGTCAGAGGACGTGTCATATTTGAGTTCACTGTTCACATCATTTTATAAAAACATTTTACTGGCTGTTACAATAGAGGGTAAATTTTGTGGCAATATTTTACAGGCTCCAGTAATGTACAGTTGCAAATGACCAGACAACCAACTGCACAGAAGGACATAAAAAAGAACCAATTACCCCCTAAATCTTCTCTGTGGACTGGTCATGTGGGCACTGATAAAAATCTTGTCATAAGCTTCTCTGATGATGACAGTGGTAGCGACTTTGAAACTAAAGGCAATGCATCTAGGTTGGATAGCAGTACAAAGAGGACTAGCTCATCCTTGGAAAAACCTAACAAGTTACGGCAAACAAGTTTACCCAAGGAGGTGCCCAAGAGATTATCCTTAAGTCGCACATTTGTCTCATCATCGACCAAAATCCCTGGTTCTAATTCTAAGGGTGTTGGATCTTTGCCAATAGTACAAGGATCACGAGCTAGAAATTTCAATCCATTGAACAAAAATTTAGCAAACCGAGAGCGTGGACGTGATCAAGGAGTGGTGTCAAATGACAATAAACTTCAGGATTTGCGGCAACAGATTGCGCTTAGGGAAAGTGAGCTCAAGCTGAAGGCAGCCCAGCAAAATAAGGAGAGTGCTTCAGTTTTGGGTAGGGACCACAGTGCCATCAACTCAAAGAACATGGCTAGAAAAAGTACTCCAGTTTCCTCTGGACCTGCACAATTGGAGCCAAAAGAGCCAGATACGAAGCGCTTGAAAGTTAGCTCATCATATGGTACCTCTCCAGCTGTTGATAGTCAGCAAGAAGTTCCTGCTGTTAAATCTCTGTTGCCATCAAAAGATTCTACGTTAGAAAACTATCATCCTCAGGAGAGAAACAAAGTTGATCATGGCAAAAAAGAGATTCCATTATGTAGAGCAGAGCCAAAAACTACCGCATCACAAAAGCAACCTGACAAACATCTTGACAACTCATTAGAAAATTTGCCTCGTAGATCAAGATACGGTAAATACTTTACCTTTATATCTGTATCTTAAATAATTCTAGTCTGCAAATTGGCTCAAAAACTTTGTTGTACTATTCAAATTTTTTAAGAAGCTACTTGTACTCTCCATCAGATTTCTAAATCTCTAAAATTGAACCAATGTCTCCCAATTTTGTTTTATCATTTCAGGGGAGGGTTT
>PYAF01001762.1:345221-363147 GCA_007407185.1 Glycine tomentella
TATATATATATATATATATATATATATATATATATATATATATATAATTATCTTTGCTGATAAAAAAAAAAAACATTTCAATAACTCAAAAACTTTTATCACATAGTATTTACATTATCACATCTCCATATTCTGATCACAAGTTTATGCAAAGGTGCTTCCAAGTGCCATTGCAAATTTGATGCCAAGTATTTTTAGTCAAAATATAAAATCATATTGCCATGTCATAGGAATGTGTAAAACATTATTGTCTAATCCTACAGGACTTGGCTTTTTATTTAAACAACTTGGGTAACTATAACAAAACTGATCATTTGATTGCAACCTAGCCCAAACACCAGCCAGCGAAACATGTTTTAGTTATATTTTCTGTGTAGAATCTCTCATGATCTAATTACTGTGTAGGTGACGGCAATTATGGTTGCAATCAAACCGAGAAGAGTAGTAGGCTGGTGGACCCTTCCGTTGCTTTCAACCAAAACGCATTGCCAGCAAATATGAGTTCCAATAGTGTGCCGAAAAATTTTGTGAGTTATAATTTATTTTTTTTACTTACAGGACATTGCTTTTATTTAGTGACTCCACTATGCCTGTGTATTTCTGTTCAGTGATTGCCCATAAGTTATAGTTTGCTACGCATGACATTTGCCTTTTTACTTGGTGACTTCACTGAAAACTCCATCAGTTGATATTTGTAATTTACTTTGGCTGGCCTATAATGGACTGACTCTCTGTTTTGATTTATAAGTGAAGTATGGACCTTTGGAACTTGTAATCAGTGTGTTGTTTTCATTTTTGTTCTTAAAAGAGTTTATGTCTCAATAGGTCATATCTCAACTAAGTTAAACTTTTGATGACACAATAGCAGTGATTCTAATATAATTTTGAATTTCTTAATATCGTGTTGTTCCTATTGTCTTTAACAATGCAGAATAGTCTAGGGTTTGTTTATCCATCAAGTTCCTCCCCGAATAAAGTTCTGGTATTAAACATTGAAAAAGAGCCGACTGTAATATATGACATTATAGTCCTCCTTGTTTTTCAATTTTCATCTTGTTTGACTCTTCTCTCCTTTCCTTTGTCATGTAGGAAGCATTAAGCAATGCAGTTCTTTTGAATCATAATGGCAATGTAAATGTCTCAGAGCATAACAGTATAGATTTACAGTCATTTTTTGGTATGGAAGAATTGATAGACAAGGAACTGGAGGAAGCTCAAGAACATAGGCACAAATGTGAAATTGAAGAAAGAAGTGCGCTTAAAGCATATCTTAAAGCTCAGAGGTCTTTGCTTGAGGCTAATGCTCGATGCACCAATCTTTATCATAAAAGGGAATTGTATTCCGCCAAGTTACGATCTTTAATTTTAAACAATTCTGGCTTCTCTTGGTCTTCAGGGCAGCACCAACATCCTGATATAGGGTTGGATTTCTTACCTGGACTTGGATACGAAATGCCCACATCAAGCTGTCAAAGGCAGGCTGACGATAATGATATTAACAATCCAAGTTTTGATTCTAATAATCGAGGCATCAATAATAGGCATTCCAATATATCCAATCACCATGTTACTGGAGCAAATTTAGGGTCTGAACCTTGTGGTGAACCAGATGCCAGTACTTCAGAGCCATTGCCTCAAAGGGATAACTATGCTGCAGATGGATTTTACTCTCCTTCGGATGAATTAGATACAGCAGCTAATGAAAATGAAGAGATTTCTCCACCTATACATGTTTCTAATCATCGTGATGCTGAGTATCATAGAAAACAAAACTCAAAGTCCAAATTAGTGGACGCAGATACAACATCAAATGCAAATTTTTCCAATGATAGTCCCCAGGATTCTTTGCTTCTTGAAGCCAAATTAAGATCGGAATTATTTGCACGATTCGAGGCAAGAGCTAAGAAGAGTAACAATCCATGTGATGATGTAGAGCCTGCTGCCGAAAGAGGGGCTGAAAATGAGGTTCGAAATGAGAAAACCCAGGTGCATAAAAATGTTGCTGTTCCATTCTCTAGGGCGGAAGATACTGATGTTAAAGGTTTTTATTTATTTATTTATTTTCATTAAGTGTGCTGTGTTGTGTTGTTTTCCCTATATAGATACAACTGCTAAGTCTGTGTTGCTGATTCTGAATCCTGACTGAGTGTAATGTAGCTTAGGTAAACTGTATAATTCATATGCTGTTGTCTATGCCCCTCTCCCCTGCAGTTCACTTTTCTATATTTTTGCTAAAATATAATCTTATTTTTCTTAGTCTTAGAATGTGAGTTTGGTCCTAACTCAACCCCAAAAGCTAGCTCATAGGGTGAGGGTTGTCCCCCACTTATATACTCTATCTTGACACTATCTCTAGCCGATGTGGGACTTAGGTTTTCCCCAATACACCCCCTCGCGTCCAGCACTTTGGGCTTGGTACGTGGATAATATGGTGGGTGATCCGTTAATGGATCTAGAATAGACTCTAATATCATCTTATGAATGTGGATTTGGACCTAACTCAACCCCAAAAGCTAGCTCATAGGGTGAGGGTTGTCCTCCACTTATATACTCTATCTTGACACTATCTCTAGCCGATGTGGGACTTGGATTTTCCCCAGTACTCAGCTTTATTATTTAATTTTTTCTAACACGAATAGTTTTTGTGCCAAATATATTGGATTATTTGGATTGTATCAACTGTTAATGAAAAAGAATAACAGAAAATCTTAGTTTGTATATGTTTATTTGTGAATCTGTGATATAATGTATTGATGAGTCAGTCAAGACTTACTCTTAAAAACAGTTCAATGTGAATGTTGTTTTTGGTGCATATATTTTACTATAACTTATGTCTTCTGTTGGCTATTTCTAATTACAATGTGCTTAAAGCATCTATTATATATTTGATGGCATGTTTTTATCCCAAAAAAATTTTTTTGGGTACAATTTGTTTCCTTTATTGAATCCATGTGATCCTTCCTGTGGTGCATAGCAATTGTTGATAAGGTGCCTGTTGTAGAGAAATATATTATCAGTTACTGGTTGCACAGTTTTATGATGGTACTCCAAATCTAGGCTATGATTGAGTGGTTCAAAGTTAAAAGTGTGCTCATATCAAGATTTTTGAAACTTGTTCTTTATGTAAAAATAAATATAAGAACCAAACTTCATATATTTGCTTAAATAACATGGCTGACCACTGAAAAACAATGATAAGGGGACTCTCAAATATGGAAGTTGAATATATTTTGGTCCAAGATGTAGAAGTACAACATAGTCAATTGCAGTGTAGCTAGCTATTGGCATGTTTAGGTAATAGGTATTGGTCGATTAATTAGATCTCAGCCCAGTTGCTCTTGGTCCATAACTGTGAGGAATCACAAGTTCATATTAGTTCTACTTAATCTAGTTTTTTGAGATGAACTTTCATATTTGTGTTGAATATATTTTGTTCAATAACTTTAGGCATTGAGAGTCCCGAAAGGAGCATCTTTGTGGATTTGAGGGATATTCAAAGTCAGCAAAACATTGGTGGGAATTCATTGAATGTCAACTACAGCATTGGTTCAGGAGATATGCCTTGTCTTCCAAATAAAGTGAACATCCCGCTGTTGATTTTTAGGAGTGCATTCAGTGATCTGAGAGGAATGTTTCCATTCAATTCAAATCAATTACAGAGTAAAAATATGTTTATTCATGCTAATGATGGTCAAAATGAAAATGCTACTTCTCTCAGTTCTGATGAAACAAAGTGTAGCGATGTGTTAGCAATCTCAATGCCTGTCACTGTAGGAAATTTAATCTCAGATGACAGCTCTTACAGCTGCAGTACTTCAGTTGATCCATTTTGGCCGCTTTGCATGTATGAACTGCGAGGAAAATGCAACAATGATGAGTGTCCCTGGCAGCATGCTAAGGACTATGATGATAAAAACATTCAGCACACTGGTTCTAAAAATGAAGGTATAAAAAATAGTGATTATGTGAAACCTATTTGTCTTGTCTTCATCCTTGTTATATGAGGGAACTTTATGAAAACTTCCATGTGATATATATATATATATATATATATATATATATATATATATATATTTAGAGAGAGAGAGAGAGAGAGAGAGAGAGGAGATCAAATTACATTGGTGTAACTTTGATAAATATTACAATATTCTATATCTTTCAACTAAATAATGTTTTCTTAAAACTCACCGTTGGATTGAAAGTTTCTTTTACATAGATCACATATGCAAAATTTCATATTAATCAAAAATTATTTATTACCTCGTTCATATAGATTAAAATCAACGCAATATAAATATTTCAAAACATATTAAAATATAGATCATTTGATTACTTCTTGTTCAATTTTGATAAAACTTGACACAAATGGTCTTGTTAATATGTAGATATAATTCAATGGTTGAATCAATAAAAGTCGTATTCTATATCAAGTTATAAAAATGGTATAATAGTTGTCAAAATTACACCGGTGTAATTTGATCCCTCCTTATATATATATATATATATATATATATATATATATATATATATATATATATATTTGTATTTGTATTTTTTGGGTGCTTTCCATAGTTGGAGTGTATATTGTTTGCGCATAAGATATACATTAGTGAAGGATAAACAGATGATTTTTTTTTTTTATCAGCAAAGATAATTATATATATAAAAGATAATAAACACAGTACAAGGAGTACTGCTGTGAATACACCCTAGCAGGAACAAGAGCAGAACAAAGGTGGCTTAAAGCATGAGATGAAATAAGCCATCAGAGTTCTGACTTTTATGCTAGGTCAAAAGAGAAAAATACATGCTAAACCTCCCCTGAAAACCAAAACTTTCCTTCATATTACTTAACCAATAATGAAAAGGGATATCAAATCCTAACTCTAGGTTTTTGAGCCAGGACCAGCAAAAAAATATAGTATCCTCCAACAGCTTCTGGCCATTAAAATCTTCATTATGGAAGACAATCCTATTCCTATGGTGCCAAATACACCAGGTCAAAGCAATCCACCAAATCTGCCACCTATGTAACCTGATTCCATTTGTATGGCAGAAAGAATGTTGGCGAAAATGTTCTTTCGGGACTGCCGAATAAACCCCGACAATGTTTACCCATGACCTTGATTCCCACCACAACGGCAAAATCCTATGGCAGCTGAAAAATAAGTGAGATGCATCCTCCTTGTGGCTTCTACAAAAAGGACATGAGGCATCAGTGATATCCATGTTTCTTCTTCTTAAATTTTGCTTCGTAGGCAATCTGTCCTTTAATAATCTCTAGGCAAAGCATGAAGCTTTACAAGGGATTTTTAAATTCCATGATGCCTTGAACACATCATCCTGATCTTGAAATATGTCCTCCCTATTAAGTAATTTGTAAGCACTCTCCACTGAGTATATCCCGCTTGAGACTCCCTCCCAAACCCACGAATCTGGTTGCTCCATAAATTTTACTCTCCACTGAGTATATCCGCTTGAGACTCCCTCCCAAACTACTAATTGACACGGAAAATGGCTTCTTTCTTCTCCACCGTTGACTATTAGCTACAAGCAGAGGTTAATATTGGTAAATGGAATTCAATTACAACTTATGAAGTATGATTTCATTTTGATATCAGCTACTTTCCAATATTTTCTGATATATTGTTAAGATTTATTTTCTGAAGACATTGTTATACACTGTTTTGGTAGATTGTCAAGGTAGATTACCATTGCATCAACAGAACACTAATGGTGTGGCAAAAGTTCCCAAGTGTCACAAAGCTACAATTCTGCCAACTTACCATGTTGGTTTAGATACTCTGAAAGCAGATCAATTTGCATATAAACCTGTTGTGGCACATAGAAATGCTCAATGCTGGAAGAAGCATTTCACCCTTACTTTAGCAACATCAAATCTGCTTGCAAATGGTTTACCTGCTGATGGTCCATTATTGCATGGTGGCGATGAACGCATAGAGGTCCATGGGGCATGTAACACACAATTATCTTCTTTTCATTGGAGAACTGGAGCTGGGGTTTGTTGCTTTTAACTATAGTTTTTTCCCCCTTGTTTAGTACACTTCTATTGGTTTTCAATTATTATCTCTTTAATTATGTTTCTGTCCAAGACTCCAAGGTTATCACTATGCAGAAGTGAGCAAAATGGGTCAACTTAATTCTAGTTTGATTTTTAATGATTTTATTTTGGTTTTGTAGAATCATTTTAGGATTTTATTTGGTTATGCTTTTGATGGTTTATTGAAAAGTCCTAGAAAATTGCATGGCTGCCAAGAAGTTTTATGGTACCTATAGAGGGACCTACTATTTGTAAAACAAGATAAAAAAATTTATTTTTATAGCCAGTCTATATTATTCCAAGAAATTTCCTTTTGTTCTGGTAAATTCAAAGTTTTCTACCTAGTGGATTCTAGGTCAGATGCCAGAGAATATCTAGTCCTTTTTTTCTTATACCATTTGTGCTTCTGTCTAGTGTCACACTTCCATGCTAGTTATGAGATTATAGGTTTGAATATTTCAATGGTCCACCTTTTAAAACTTAAGATTTGAAATATAACCATTCTTATAATATGTGTACCTGTGCATGCCAGTGCATGTACATATAATATGTTGGCTGTTTTTGTAACTTAATGCACTAAGCAGAGTTTCTAATCGTGATTATATTGCTAGGAACTTTAAATGAGTGGGAAAGTATTGGTTTTGAATAATGATTTCTTTCTCCCCTCCAGTTTTATCAAGAACTTCCTTTTCCTCTTATTGGCTATTTGCTATAACTTGTATTTAACAATTGCCCTGGTCAACGCATCTTGATTGATCTGGCTTTGATACCTTAGTTCAAACTTATGGTTTATTTGTATTCCTTAATTCATGCTAACTTCCCCTTTATTTATTGCATACCTAGAATCAAATTAAGCAGGCTATGGCTGATACTGAACAAGTTGTTGAGATGGCTCTTCTTATTCTCAACCAGGAAATTAATAAATTGCAGGGTATAAGAAAGGTAACAGTTGTATATGCACTGTCTGGATGGTTAGTGTTTCAATTTTTCCATCTATCTCCATCTCAAAATTTGGATTTTTCAGGCTCTGTCTGTGCTGTCAAAAGCTCTGGACAATGATCCAACATCTGTGGTTCTCTGGATTGTTTATCTACTCATTTACTGTGGAAATTTGGAGCCAAATGAAAAGGATGACATGTTCTTGTGTGCGGTATGTTTTTCTTTGCTTCCTACTTTTATGTGGAGTGTGCCCTGGAGAATATTTCTTTCTTCTGAAAGGAAAATGGGGAGTTTTTGAGAGTTCTGTTATTGTTGATAAAAACAGGAAATCTACAGAGACTTTATGAATTACCTTTTAGGTCTTGTGGTTTGGTTTGTGTAATAACTAATGGTGCTTCTCCTACTTGTTTCTATTTTTTCTACATAGAAGTAAAAAAGTAAGTCCAAAATGCATGTTGTCCATCACTTTAAACATCATAAGGAAAACTTGGAGTTGTAAAAGAGAGTAATGAATTGTTTGAACCTGTCTATCATTTTATAAAAACTGGTTGTTGGCAAGTATATTCATGTAGTGATGGGGGTGAATGGATGAATTATAAATCTTTTTAGACAAATAATCCAAGTAGGAAAGTGGGCCATTGTGGTTTTTCTTCTTTTGGCCTTTTGTCCATCCAAGAGAGAATTCAATGCAATTCTTGTTTCCTTATGTTGTTTGGAAGAACAATCCTTTTGTTATCTTTTTGGTCTCTACTTTAATCCCTTTTTAACTTTTGTTAGCATGTTATTCCTTCCTTTTGAGAACTGAATGTGTGCTGTGAAAACACTCAACTGTTGTTTTCCAGGTTAAGCTCTGCGAAGAATCTTATGTGCTGTGGCTCATGTACATCAATAGTCGGGGGAAGCTTGCTGACCGATTGGTTGCCTATGATACTGCTCTCTCAGTGCTCTGTCAGCATGCATCTGCCAGTCCCAAGGACATAATACATGAAAGTCCATGCATCTTAGACCTGTTTTTACAGATGATGCATTGCTTATGCATGTCAGGGAATGTTGAGAAGGCCATTGAAAGAAGTTATGGAATCTTCCCTACTACAACAAAATCCAATGAGCCTCATCATCCGTCACTCTCAGAAATACTCAATTGCTTAACAGTTTCTGACAAATGTGTATTCTGGATTTGTTGTGTTTATTTAGTTATTTACAGGAGACTGCCTGATGCTGTTGTTCAGAAGTTTGAATCTGAGAAAGGTCTCCTTGATATTGAATGGCCCGATGTCAGTTTATCTGAAGATGACAAGGAGATGGCTATTAAACTTGTGGAAACAGCTGTTGAATCTATTGATTCTTTTGTCTATAGAGAATCTGTAAAAAGTGAAGTTAATCTCAGGTCTGCTCAACTTTTTGCTCTCAATCATATCAGATGCATGGCTGCTCTTGATAACAAAGAATGCTCTAGAGATTTGCTGGATAAATATGTTAAGTTGTATCCTTCCTGCATAGAATTGGTCCTGGCATCAGCTCGTATACAGAAACAGGATATTGATGTTGATGGTTTCATGGGATTTGAGGAAGCCATTAACAAATGGCCAAAAGAAGTTCCTGGAATCCAGTGCATCTGGAATCAGTACATTGAAAATGCTATCCACAATCGAAGAATTGATCTAGCAAAAGCAATTACAGTCCGGTGGTTCGAATGTATTTGGCAAGTACAAAATCTCCCAAATGAAGGGATGGAGATCACTGATGATGGTAATTCTGGTGGCTCATTGGGATTGGATTCAAAATCTGTTTCAGACAGATCCAGTTCTGATCATAAACAGATAGATATGATGTTTGGATTTCTTAATCTGTCACTATATAATTTTTTACAGAATGATGTAACAGCAGCATGCATAGCTTTTGACAAGGCTAAGAGTACTGCTAGTTTTGGAGGTTTAGAGCAATGTATGAAGACATATATGATGTTTCTGGTTTATGATGCGTGGAGCTTGAAGGAAGATGGTTCTGATGGTGCCATCAAGAAGATTTTGGAGTTGTATGCAGATGGTTCCTCTCAGGCATTGCTAGTCCCCAAGGTGTTGACCAGAAAATTTGTTGACAACATCAAGAAGCCAAGAGTACAGCATCTTATTGGTAACATATTAAGTCCAGTTTCATTTGACTGTTCTCTGCTAAATTTGATACTTCAGTCATGGTTTGGTTCATCTCTTTTACCCCAAACTGTTAGTGAACCCAAACATCTGGTGGATTTTGTTGAAGCCATTATGGAGGTTGTTCCTCACAACTTCCAATTAGCTATTGCTGTTTGCAAGCTACTAACCAAGGAATACAATTCTGACTCAAACTCAGCCAGTCTATGGTTTTGGGCTTGTTCAAACCTGCTAAATGCAATTTTGGATGCCATGCCAATACCACCTGAATACGTCTGGGTGGAAGCTGCAGAGCTTTTGCACAATTCTATGGGCATTGAGACAATATGTGACAGGTTTTATAGAAGGGCTCTATCAGTGTATCCATTTTCTATCATGTTGTGGAAATGCTTCTATAAGCTGTATATGACCAGTGGAGATGCAAAAGATGCTGTTGATGCAGCAAAACAAAGGGGTATTGAACTGTTAACTAAAGATTTAGGAACTGATTGAAAGTCAGGTTGGTAGGATCAACATAATTGCTCACGGGAAATTTGGTCCCAGTTTTGCTTCTATCACAAGGCCTCAACATGTAGATGATTTTTTAAATCGTACAATATTTCCACCTTTTGGAAGCAGTTCAATGACAAAGAAGTTTCAGGTTTTTGAGAGTTGAACCTATATCGAACTTTTGTTCTGGAAGGTAAATAAGGTATGAGTATTTTGCAATGTCTGATTACTTGTTAGGTGCAGGCACAAATAGATTATAGGTTGTCAAACTTTATAGGAATAGTGAATCTTTTCTGTTTTTGCCGTCTTGCTTAATGAGAAACAAAATAGTACTAGCACATTTGAAGGCCATTCCACCATAGGGGAATGTTGGTAACTTACTCGTGGACACTTTTCAACATTTTATTGTTATTAGGTGAAATCTTGTGTTGGCATCACTAAATAACTTAAACTTAATCCCTATATAAGTTGACCAACATTAGGTTTTATCCGATAGTGTTGAAAAGTGTCAGATTTGAGTTGCTAGCACTTTTCCTTCCCGTTATTATGTTGGGCATGGTGGTATCATATTTTGGACATTGAATTTTGTAGACTGTTAGCACAGCTGGAATGAAAGAAAATATTTTATTGTGAAACTGCGGTGGTTGGTGTTATTCTTCTGATTCATTCTCACCCTTTTTGTGAGGTGGCAGTGCGTGTCTTTTACCTGTGCAAGTTATACACGGGATAGCACATGGTCATACACTATAATATATTTATTAAAGTGACACTAGCCAAAAAAAAACAAGATAAAAAGTTAGAACCTCTTTAGGTAAGCTTTTCCTGAAGTGTTTTTTGAGAAGAAAATAAAATAAAAATAAAAAAAAAATGAATTTTTTTATAAATTAAAATGAATTTTTTATTAGTTAACTTTTAGATGCCTTCTCATCTTTAGAGTAGTTATACAAGAGAATTTTTACAAATTAGCTAACAGTTTGTTAATTGGAAAATTTATTTCAGTTTTTGGAGAATTTTATCTTATTATTTTCTTTTTTAGAAATATTTTTAATGAAATTTATCTAAACATATCTTTAGTTTTTTTAATCACGTATAACTATCTAATTGGAAAATTAAGAAATATGAATGGTGATTTTAATCCAATTTGAAGTTGAGAACTTGTGTTGGTGGAAGTTTAAAAAAAATAGTCATTGTTTCTCTTAAAATACCATGTTGGACGAAATCAAATGGGATGAAACAAGTACGCTCTACAAGTTACTAATGCGCAATGTATGTTCATAATTACCCTCATAATAAAAAGCTCTGGATTAAAAATTTAAAATTTAAGTATCATTTTATCAGACATATCCAGTTTTCAATTAATTCTTAATATGTTAACAGATTGTCATCCAAAAATTAAGTGCGCTCCTGTTTTAGTGTTTTCAACCATGTACTAACGTCTAATTTAAAGCAAGTATTTATAGCATTTACGTTTTTATGCGAATTTGATGTGAAAATTGAAAAATGGAAAATACATGTTCAAAATCAAAACTTGACTTCGAACATAGAGATAGTCAAAATTGCCTCTTTTGTTCTCAAGGTAATTATCTTTTTATCTTTTTAATAAATGTTTTTGTAAATTCACTTTTATATTATAAATCCGAGTTTCATTATCGGAAGCAGAATCATCCTTATATCTTACGTGTATTTTATTTTGTAATGCATATTAAATCAACTTATTTTTTTAAAAAAAAAAATAGGAATTCAATCTAAAGAAATGTTTAGTTGCCTTAATTATTTTAATCAATACTCGATGTTATCAAACTAATTTATAAGCTTTTTTAAAAACTAAACATTTCAAAAAAGTATCTTTATATTTTATTACTTAAGAAGACATTTATTTCATTATTTGTGATTTAAATATGGTACTTGTTTCCTTTAGAATGAAATTACTCCACTGTTTGATTATGGTGGAGGAATGCACTGTTTTGTACAGTGTTTGTGTTCCTTTACAATACTGAGGCACAAAAGCGTTGTAACTTGAAGGGCTACCAACAAAATAAGAGTGACGAAAAATTTTGGGAAAAAGGGCCCAACCGGGTTCGAACCGGTGACCTCTTGATCTGCAGTCAAATGCTCTACCACTGAGCTATGGACCCTCTATTTGTCTTTGATACTATTTTATTACCATAAATAATATTAATATAATTGACAACGTGATCTACAATTTCAATTGTTTTTTTTAAAATGGGCAAAATGCATAATATTAAAACGGCACAATGGTACCTTAAACCCATAAACAGGAGGATATTTGTCCCAACAAAAAAATTTAGCAAGGTTATATACTATTTTTAACCATCCTCAAGTAACAATATATAATAAACCCTGTTAAAATAGTAACCCAGACCCAATTGCATCAATTAGCCAAAATACTATATATCTATCATCCCTCTACGTGTCACATGCTAAATTTTGTAGCATCACCCAGCACCATCAACCTTCATTAAACCAATATTTGACTTGGTCCAAATTAGCCACCACGCACATTGAGACAAAAAACACGCATTAGCACAAGCCACGATGACTTATAAACCCCTCAGGCCTCAAGCAAGCATGCCGTGGGATTTAGAGACCAAGTAGAAAATGTATAATCAAATTCATTCCAAGTGACTATTCACTGTATCTTTAAAATATTTTTAACTATTTTAAAAGAAAATATGTTCTTATATCGTGAAATCTAGAAGAAAAAACTGTAAGCATGTAGGTTAGTTTTAAAAACTCTTAAATTCTTTCCTCTTTTTTTTTATATATATGTAATAAAAAGTATAGAATCCGATTTTGTCTTTCTGAAGTTTAAAAATAAGATGACGACTAACAAGGTAATTGGCATTTAAGCGCGAGAATTCAAATGAAATGATAGAGAGACGCGACGCGAGATGAAGGCAGAGAACCTATTGCAATTGCAACACCGCACCCAGAAGTGCACCCTGGGCTGTCCCGTACTCGATCGCTGCCTCGCCGGCGGCGTCCCCTGCGACTCCGTCACCGAGTTCGTCGGTGAGAGCGGTTGCGGCAAGACGCAGCTCTGCCTCCAACTCGCCCTCTCCGCCCAGCTCCCCCCCTCTCACGGCGGCCTCTCCGCCTCCTCCATCTTCATCCACACCGAGTTCCCCTTCCCCTTCCGCCGCCTCCGCCACCTCTCACGCGCCTTCCGCGCCTCCCACCCTGACCTCCCTTGCTCCGACCCCTGCGACCGCGTCTTCCTACGCGCCGTCCACTCCGCGCACGAATTACTCAACCTAATCCCAACCATCGAGAATTTCCTCTTGCACTCGAAATCGCCGTGGCGGCCGGTGAGAATCATCGTGATCGATTCCATCGCCGCGCTTTTCCGCTCCGATTTCGAGAACACCGGATCGGATCTCCGGAGGAGGTCGTCGCTGTTTTTCGGAATTTCCGGGGGATTGCGGCGGTTGGCGAAGAGGTTTGGGATTGCGGTGGTGGTGACGAACCAGGTTGTGGATTTGATCGGTGATGGTGACGTGAGCGTTGGGAGTTTGGGTAATGGGCTTTATTCTTCGGGCCGAAGGGTTTGTCCTGCGTTGGGCCTGGCTTGGGCCCATTGTGTTAACTCGAGACTGTTTTTGTCGAGGCAGGAGGATGAGGATGAGCCGCTGGTGAAGACAAGGAAAATGAGAGTTGTGTTTGCTCCTCATTTGCCGCACTCTTCTTGCGAGTATGTTATAAAAGGGGAAGGCGTTTTCGGCGTGGAGATGATGCAACACCGAGAAGAAGAGATAAATCTTTGAACTCTTTTCAGTTTTGACCCACCTTGTTTATACCTATTTATTATTTTCACGCAACAAAGTGAAAGTATTAAGTCGATTGATTACTTGAATGATATTTTGTTGTATATATGAACATTTCAAAAGGACTGAAATTCCATGATTTTACTTATTTTCAAGTGTTTCAAATTTTGAAATGTATGGGTTTGTCTCCCAACTATGGTTCTAATTCCTCTAGTATCCAATCATGTCTTGAACATGGTTGTTTTTAAAGTAGCCTATAAGAAGTTTTAAAAAAATGTTGTCGGTTAGTTTGAAGAGAAATAAAGTGGAAAAGAGAAGAAATGAACATTAAACTAAGATGGAATCTACACTTTTACACTTTAGTTCAAAACTTTCATCTCATTTAACTTTCTTTCCATTCTACCGAACGGTACATTAAAGATAATGTAGGTACCACATGTCTCAACTCTCAAGTTTTGGATTGCCCTTCAAGTTTCAATGGTCTGTGATTTTTTGTTCAGCAACTAAGTTTTTTAGGAGTATTTTAGAGTAACTCTACTTAAATACTACCTCACTAGACAGTTTGAAGCTTAATTTCTTTGATTGTTACATCAATAGAAACTTGCTGGCTGCTAGGTGACTTGGTCCACCAGCAAAGCATAATTTATTCTACTGGTTTCATACATACTATGATGACCTGTAAAATATAAAATGAATGATATATCTACTAAAATATGTAATGTACTCAGAATACTATTTTTTTTCCTGATATACATATTACCTTTTACCATGTAACCCACTTACCAAAAAAGTAAGACAATAAGAATGCTAATAACTTTTTCTTTTTGTCAAACATGTTATGAGTCATGACAGGTTCTTCTCTGTTTGCAAATAGATTGTTTATGGTTAGCAGTGGTTGGGATTTGTCATTTGCCAGAAAGGGAGAGTCCTTGTTTATGAGCTCCAACCCAACTATATCCAGGATTTTTCTTCAACCCATGGTCGGTCATATTTGATCTTGTCCTCCTAGCATCGATCCACCTACCACATTGAGCATATATGTCTGACAAAACTATGTAATGAACTGCATTTCTTGGTTCATGTTTGAGGAGATGATGGAGGGCAACCTCTCCTAACTTCACATTGGAATGCATTTTACATGCTCCCAGGAGGGCTCCCCAGACTTGAGCATCAGGTTCTGTTGGCATTTTATCAATTAAACACAAAACTTCATCAAATAAACCAGCACAGCCTAAAAGATCAACCATGCAGGCATAGTGTTCCATACTTGGTTCAAGATTGTGCTTTTCAGTCATAGACTGGAAAATGTTCCTTCCTTCTTGAATTAAACCAGCATGTCTGCAGGCAGATAATACACTGATGTAGGAAACTGAATCAACAGGGACATGAGTCTCTTGCATAAGTGAAAAAAGGGCAAGGGCAACTTCACCTTGGCCGTGCATAGCATAACCCGAAAGCATTGCATTCCATGAGATAGTGCCTTTATTTTCCATCTCATAAAAGCATTTCTCAGAATAATTGAGTTGCCCACTTTTAGCATACATATCTATAAGACTGTTTCCAATAAGGGTACTAGATATGAATCCCATTCGGATTATGCAGGCATGAAAAGCCATGGCCTCTCTTAATATTGACAAATATGATACAGCCGGAAGAATGGTCACAAATGTGACTAAATTGGGCCTTACACTTTCTACTTTCATCTGATTAAATGTGGAAATTGCTTCATTGGCACATCCATTATGCAGGTACCCTGCAATCATCACATTCCAAGATATCTCATCCTTTACATGCTTGTTTAAGTGAAACAAGTTTTCAGCTGTGCAAAGGCTCCCACATTTGGCATACATGTCTATTAGAGCAACTTTTACATGCATTTCAGATTCAATACCATTCTTTATGATATTTCCATGAAAGCAGATTCCTAGATAAAGGTCATCCAGAAGGGCACAAGCTGAAAGCAAACTCACTATGGTTCCACTATCTGGTTGAATCCCACTTAATTGTAATCTAATGAAGATTTCCAACGCAAGACGTGGGTCACCAAATTTGGTAAATCCATTTATCAAAGTATTCCATGCCACAACATCTTTATAGTGCATTCTGTTGAATAACGTCATAGCATACATAAATAATTTACATCTAGTATACATTGAGACAAGGGTTGTTGCTACTGAAATATCTGACCCCATGTCTGCTTTAATAACATAGCAGTGCACAATCTTACCTAATCTGGAACTTGAAATTTCAGCACATGCGGAAACAAGACTTGATAGAATTGTTTTATCTGGTTTCAAACCTTCATGCTGCATCTCTTGGAATATAGACAATGCTTCTCCAGGATATCCTGCTTGGACAAGAGCTGATAAAAAAGCAGACCAAACAACCAAATCTCTTCCTTCAAGACTCAGAAAAAACTCTTTAGCTTTCTTCAACTCACCACATTTTGCATACATGCTCACAATAGGAGTAGCAACTACAATATCTGACGTCATCCCTAGCTGTAAAGCATAATTATGAACTTCCTTCCCTTTCTCTAGGTCTCTCGTCTCTGTAGCTGCCAAAATGGAGTTTACAACCGATACCTTATTCATCTTAACATGTTTTCGTTTCATTTCATCTAGTAATTGAAGAACCTCAAAGTAACAACCATGATGTACATATCCAGCCATCATTGTTGCCCACGAGATATCATCCTTAACCCACATCTGGTCAAAAAACCGATGAGCCAACTTTACCTCACCACATTTAGAGTACATATCAATCAACGAATTAGAAACCACACCGAAAACACATCTCCTAACCACATAACCATGAATAGACTTGCAAGAATCAACATCGTGTAATCTAGAAACAGCTGGAGCCAAGTTCAAGATGCTCACAAAGTCCGGCTCCACACCCTCCTCAATCTGCATCCTCCGAAATATTTCCAGTGCCTCACAAGGGTTTGAGCTCTGAGATAAGCCTGAAATCATTGCATTCCAAGAAGCAACATCCTTTCCGGGCATTTTATCAAATACCTTTCTTGCATTGTCCAAGTGGCCCATCTTACAGTACATGTCAATAAGTCCAGTCCCAATAAAAACATCACATTCTAACTCCCTAGAAGCTATATCTTGATGAATGGCAACACCCTCTTGGAGGTCCAAAGCACCAGTACAAGCCTTCAAAACAAAGGTGAATGTGTACTTGTCAGGTTCAAGTCCCATGTCTAACATTGTTTGATACGATTTTATTGCTTCATGGAATAGATGGAGTCTAGAATAAGCTCTAATCAATGAGTTCCACAGAATCAGAGAAGGGTTTGTGATGGAATTGGGTGCCAAGGTGCATTGTTGGACAATTAAACGAGCATGGATTTGGAGCAGAGGGTTCAAGTATTTGCATGAACGAAGAAAGTGAAGGTAGTAGTGGTGGTTGTGGTTGCAATGGTGTGGAATGCTGTTGGTGGTTCGAGAAATTGCCCTGGCATCGGAATGAACATAGTGAGAGTGGTGGTATCTATTATTGTGAAGTGAATGTCTCGCTGTCATGGTTCTTATTCTCAACCCCACTGTCATGGTTCTCTATCTATCTTTCTTTTCATTGCAAATTTACGATTCTCCTCCGAAACACGACCACAACCAAAGTAACTGTGTTTTTTGAGTGGTGGTATCTATTATTGTTTTAGTCGGATTCTCGACTCGTTTCAATAAGTTTTATGAAACCAATATAGTGGATTCTGAGTAAGGGTTGGGTTTAGTAAGTAGAGATCAGGCAACCAAAGTAGGCAAAAAAATTTAAATAATGCGTTTTAAATAAAAAATTACCAAAATATGGCCATTTGAAATGTAATTACGAATTTACTGTTGTTATTTGCGTCTGAGTGAAACGTGTTGAATCACGTCATGGGTGGACGTGATCAGAAAACATTCACGTCGTGATGGTACGTGTTCGAACACGTCCACCGTAGGCGCGATCCAGGCCGAGTCACGTCGTCCCTGGACGTGATTAATCACGTCCTCCATGGGCGTGTTTGTGCTCCAGTCACGTTCACCATGGACGTGACCATGCTCTGCGTTATTATTTGCTTCCGTAAATATGGAGGGGAGTAGCGAGAGGCGGTGCCAACGTCAGCGTTGGAGTGGTGAAGCAGAGCTATGAAAAAGATGAAGAGAGGAGACAAATAGTGAAGTGTAGCTGCTGACATGATCTTAGACATGAATAAAATATGATGCAATGCAATGGTATCTGGTGAGGTGTAGAAAGCATCGATATGATTAATTTATAGCATGGGGTATATTTAAAAAGCTTTTTTTCTACGTTTTTTTTTTATTACCGTAGGTGGAAAGTGGATGTTTGCTTACCAAAATTTAGAATGGTCCTGTGGGACCGATGAGGAGGATATAGTATAATGGAGGATATAAATAAAATTTCAAAGTGTTTTAGATTAAGGTTATGTTCGATCAACCTAAAAAATTAGTTGAAAGTTAAAATATTAGGTAGTGATTGAAAGTTTAAAA
>PYAF01001762.1:363247-377329 GCA_007407185.1 Glycine tomentella
CTTTCGTTTTTTCCAAAGACTTTTATTATGGTGTCTTAAATATTATAGATTTAACTTATTTAAAGATTTAAATCTACATATTACTGTACGTTAATACGACTTTTTTTTATAATCTAGAAAAATTATGATGAGAAGATACTTAACCATAGTCAGGGGATTAAGAACATTATACTGTTTCTTCAAAAAAAAAAAGAACATTACATTATTTCATATAATTAAGAACCCACATACCAATCTTAAAAAGATTGACCAACTTTTTGAAATTTAGCATATGATCATAGGAACCATATGATCGAGTGCGAAGAAAGAGCGGTTCACGATGCTTTACTTTTTAATTTAATGCTTCAGAAAATAAAGAATAGAAACAGAAGAAAACAAACTAGCAGTACTTTGTACTTGGGAAATCGCAAAGAGCATGGTCACGTTCATGGTAAACGTGACTGGAGCACAAACACGCCCATGAAGGACGTGATTAATCACGTCCAGGGACGACGTGACTCGGCCTGAATCGCGCCTACAGTGGACGTGTTCGAACACGTACCATCACGACGTGAATGTTTTCTGATCACGTCCAGCCATGACGTGATTCAACACGTTTCACTCAGACGCAAATAACAACAGTAGATACGTAATTACATTTCAAATAGCCATATTTTGGTAATTTTTTATTTAAAATGCATTATTTAATTTTTTTTGCCAACCAAAGTAAGGAGGCTTTCGTGTTCCATGCCCATCATAGCTTATTAGAAATGAGAGGTAACAGTGGAAGTGGAATGTTTAAAATAAACAACTGAGTCCCATTGTTATTCATTTTTTTGGATAGAGTATTTTGTTAGTATTGTTAGTTTTTATTAGTGAAGAATTAAATATGTGATTTTTTTTTCTTCTCCTTTCACTTTTAGATCAACCTCACCATGTATTAAAGTTATTTTAAAAATTATATTAATGATAATTTATTTTATTTTTCCTAAAAAAGGATTTATATGTTGACGAATGGTATAAAAATTACATTAAAATAATAATTTATAAAAATTAAATTAATTATTTATTATAAATTTTAATTATATATAAATTATTCATCATATAAATTGCAAGTATTAAAATACTAGTTATATAAATAAAATAAATGACTTTAATATAATTTAACAAATTGTTATTCTATAGTTGCTCGAAAATTGTGTTTGTTTGAAAATTTTCTAAACCTCTCTATCTAACTTCACATTATTACCTATAGGATGCAATGTCCTAAACCTTTCTACCTGAAAATCCTACAATTTAAGGTTAAAAAAAAAAAAAAATCAAATCATTGTGGCATTTTTTAAATATGAAAATTTGAGAATCAATCTTATATTTTGGGACCAAATCTTTCCAAAATATATTTTCTTGATTCCAAAAGAACTTAGGATGTTCCGGAAATAAAAAGCCCAGCAAGGAACATGTATTTTGGTTCGGACAAGAATATCCCTCGAGACATTGGAATAAGACAAACCCTATCCTTGGTCTGCTCCTTCTTTCTTATTCTATCCTCGCATCGTACGCCGCCGACACAGCTTCGAGTCGCTCCCAAGTGCTTACATATATTCACTATGATAACCCACTTATTATGATGCTCTTACCAAAATAAAACAAAGAAAAAGCCTTTTTTTTATTTTTTATTTTTTATTTTTAAAATCAACAAAGGAAAACCCTAAAACATAAGAAAATGGACTTTTTACATGCAAAAAAAAAAAAAAAAAAACTAATCCCTATACATATATAAGCATCTTTTCTTCGTTCTTCCCCAAGTTGCTGCTGCGCCTCATTCTCCATTTCCGCTTCCGGTTCAGTGCTTCGCACTTCCCCTTCTTCTTCTTGTCTTTCCTATACAGGTTTGTTCACAGTGCTTCTTCTTCGTCTTCCTCCGCGTTATCGGAGGTGATGCTGGCGCGGCGAACGACGGCGAACGACGGTGGAGGAGGAGCAGCGACGGCCGACAGCGAATCAACAGCGGAGGAGGAACAACCGATACGTTGAAATGGAGTATCCCAACGTATCCGTATCGGACACGGACGTGTGTCTGAGACATTGAATTTATTTTTTACGCGTATCCGTGCTTCATAGGTTGTTACCTTTCAGCAATGGCGTCTTTAGATATTCGTTCACTCCTTTTATTCTCTGCCATTTTCCGTGTTATTTTGATTGTGTATGGAGAGTGGCAAGATGCTCATATGGAGGTTAGATACACTGATGTTGACTACCTTGTCTTTTCTGATGCTGCTGCTTTAATGGCTGTGGGTGATTCCCCTTATAAGAGAACCACTTATCGCTATTCCCCTTTGCTTGCATTTCTTCTCATTCCAAATTCGTTCATCCATCGCTCCTGGGGAAAGTTTCTTTTCTCGGCTTCAGGTACGCTCAAGTTTTCAGATGTAGGTTCTGCAAACACTTGTGTACAATCAACCAAGTTGAAGCAATTTGAATTGCTTGCCATAGAAGCATATTTTAATCTATGGTTTTATCTTATATAATTGTATGTGTAAGGCTAGATTGATGGATTATATATGGCAGTAATTATGCATATTTTAGATATACAAATTTGGCTCCTCTAGAATGAGGGTTGCACTTTAGGGACAAAAAGTGCATAGTGGTAAATGGTTTATTGGAAATCAACAAAGTGAATTTTAACAACTTCATGATTTGTTATGTATGTGTATGAATGTTATCACACTCAGTCCATTGGTTTTCCAATCTACAGTCATATTTTACACTTTTCTGTCTAAAGGCACTCCCTACTTTAGTGGAGATAATTTGCTCCCCACTTAAGTTAAATAGTTTTGGTTGCATCCAATGTGCCCATATGTAGTTAAGGAGAAAAAAGTATTTTCTATCAAAGCCAAAGTAATGGAAAAGGGAAAAAAAATGTTCCATACTCCAATTGATGTTACAAAAGGCAAAAATATTCTAACTGTTAGACTTGGGATATTGAGAAATTTCCATTTGTGAATTTAAGTGACCATTTTGCCCCTTGCATTATTTCAAATCAATATGTTGTTAGATAATGAATATGATGAATATTTTCCACTCACTACATCTAAGCACATGCTATCTAAAATGCAGATCTACTTGTGGGATATTTCATCTATTATATTTTAAAGTTACGAAAGGTTCCTGAAAATCTGTGCAACTATTCTGTCATGACTTGGCTCTTTAATCCATTTACCTTCACCATTGGGACACGTGGGAACTGTGAACCTATTGTTTGTGCCGTGCTATTGTGGATTATTATTTGTCTTATGAAAGGTATGGTTCTGCTTCAGTATTGACTTAAATTAATGGTGTTGTAAACTTGCAATAGTAATGTTTAGTTTGCCATCTTTTAATCTGTAATCCTCCTCAAGTCCTAACAAGTGTAATAGTATAGATGTTTAATTGGTGGTCTTCTCTGCTAGATAAAGTCGAAAGCACCTTTGGGAAGAAATTTTACAATCTCTATTGCAGTGTACTAGAGAGAATTTAACCAAAATAATTTTCTATCTTCCCATTTTTTCACATTTTTCTAAACACTGATCACTGAAAAGTAAAATCTTTTCCTTTTAATGTTTGCTCTCAATATTTTTATTTCCTACCAAGCATTCTAAAAGCTCAAACACTAAGGTATAATACTATAATTTAAGAGATTCTTTGGTACCCTCTGTTTTATGAGGGTACTGGTACGTACCCTTACCAATTAGTGGCTAACTTTTAGCAATGTATCTTATTTAATTACATACAAAAAAATTTCCTTTTTTTAATCTTTCAAGTGGGACACAGAGACTATTAATCCTTAATTGTTAAGAAGCATAGTCTCAGAAAAAAGGGTGGGTACTGGAGAAACCTTGTGTTGTATATGGGGGGATGGATAGAGACTAAAGAAGAATGCCTTTTATCTGGTTTTCAGTTTTTTTTAAATTTTTTTTTATTAATTTGAAAAGTTTATTGAGTCTTACATTTGATTGATAAGCTTCCTGTTTGGTTGACAAGGCAGGCCTAGGTTGGCCATTATTGCCCCCAGCCCCCCACTATTTTTTTTTTGTTCTTAATATTTAATAGCCCCCTAGGTTGGCCACTTAATACCATGTATATATAGCACATGTATCAGGTGAGAGATGAGAGCGTGAGAAGAGAAAATCTTAGCTGTAAATAAAATAGATGGTTAAAGTTAGATTGAACTAAAGTAATCTTCATCATTCATGCATGCTGACATGGCCAGGATTAACATCCACTTTCTCAAGTTGAACTAAGTTATACTTTTGTTTGTGTGTGTGTGTGTGTGTGTGTGATTTTATGGTGTATATTAAACTTTCGATAGTAATATGTTATATTTTAATGCTACATTTTTTTATGTGTGTAATTTGCCCCTATAGCATAAAATTTCTGGGTCTGTCATTGTTGGTTAATACACCAAAGAAAGCCTTTTTCTTAAAAAGGTATAAAGAATTAGATATTTGCATATCTCATGGTGCCTTGATGGTATGCCTTTTTTCCATTTCCTTCTTCCCTCTGGTTTGCAGGTAATGTGTTACAGTCAGCATTTTGGTATGGACTTGTTGTCCATTTCAGGATTTATCCTATAATTTACTCTATTCCTATAATCCTGGTTCTTGATCCACACTTCTTCCCATCTAATCAGAAACCTGTCCTAAGGAACTGGACTGCTGTTCAGGGAGAGAAACCCAAAGATGGGAGTGGCCGGCATACTTTACACAATCTATTTAAAAACATATTCACAAGGAACAGGCTGATATTTGGACTGGTCTCAGGATTGGTTTTCCTCTTTTGTACTGGTCTTTTCTTCTGTTTATATGAGTGGGAATTCCTACACGAGGCGCTGTTGTACCATCTTACTCGAACAGATCCAAGGCATAACTTCTCCATCTATTTCTATCACATATATCTTCATTATGGGCAGGATACTTCAGTGGTGGAAAAGTTTATCTCCTTTTTGCCCCAATTTTTTGTTCAGCTGGTTCTTATCTTCTGCTTTGCACAAGATTTGACATTTTGCCTATTTCTGCAGACTGTGGCCTTTGTGGCATTCAATAAGGTTTGTCAAGTAATAAAAAAATGCTTAAATTTTGGATAGTGCTACTCATTTACATTTTAATTGAAGTCCTTATCTAGACTTCAGTAGGTCAGACTGTTTATTTCAAGCATAGTCATATCTGTATTGGAGGCCTTTTTGGTTATGGCCCCTTTAAATCAAACATGTTTCCTTATAGCAGATCTGATTTCTATATATTATGCAGGTGATTACAGCACAGTATTTTGTTTGGTTCTTTTGCTTGTTGCCTCTAATACTTCCTTGGAGTAAAATGAAACTTAGATGGGATGGATTATCTTGCATTCTTGTGTGGATTGGGGCTCAGACCCATTGGTTGATGTGGGGCTACCTGCTTGAGTTCAAGGGTAAAAATGTCTTCTTACAGCTTTGGGCGGCAAGCTTACTGTTTCTAGCAGCCAACATATTTATCCTCATCATGATTATTCGTCACCATAAATATGCTTCAGTTTTCAAAGCTTTAGAATATGCTAACTCCAAGAATGCAGCTAAGCTTGAGTGAGTGACCCTGTGAATGATTTTCAATTTTATCCTTATACTTGTTGCCCTACTGTGCTTCTGTTTTGGGAAGTTAAGATTGTAAGGTAATGACTGCAGTTGAATTTGAGAACCATTCATGTATTATTATTTTTTTTTTGAATGCGAACAAATAGGTGAATCAATGTATTCTTGTTTTGTTACCCTGTATTTTTTTTTTTTTCAATACATAATCTTAAGCAATGAATTTTATTTTTATTGCTTTCTTGTTCTTGATCTGAACTTGTAAAATTGACCTTAATATCTTTTGGGAAACTCTCCTTTTTTTTCCCTTCACTGAATTGGATAACATGTCAATTACAAGTTCATGTTTAATCAAGGGTTGTCTTCAGTTACTTAAAACTATACTAAAATTCTGGTCAAGTAACCCCTGAACTAGTTTTAAGGGATAAAATTTGTCCACTTATTATCCCTAAATCTAGATGGTAGGGGCAGTTTGTCTGTTGTAAGCAGTCAAGGAGAAAGAGTAATTTATTTTATGAACGAAAGGGTAAATTTTAGCTTACTCAGTTCTCATTGTCGTTGCCTGAAATAGAAAAGATATTTAAACTTAAAAGTTTGATGTAACTTGTTACTCCATATTTCTATGCATTGATCTCACCACAACAAGTGAGGCTAACCCTTTATAGTATAACCATATATCAGCCATATACATTATTATTAAAAGTAGTTTTTATTCTATACTGTACTGTTTCTGTGTACAGCAGTAGTCTTGTAGGACTTTATATTTTTTTATCAGCAAAGATAATATATATATATATATATATATATATATATATAATAAAAGATATAAAGGAACAGTACAAGAAGTACTGCTGGAATTACAAACTAGCTGAAACAGAGCAGAACTAAGATGGTTTTACAAGAAACCAAAGAGATCTGCCTGACCACTAGAACAAAGAAAAAACAAAAACTAAGCCCTCCCCATAGACCCAAAACTATCTGTCAAGTTGCTGGACCAGTGATGGAAGGGGATATCAAATCCTGATTCCATATTCCTAAGCCAGGACCAGCAAAAGAAAATAGCATTCTCCAACAATTTCTGCCCATCGAAAGCTTCATTGTGGAAGAGAATCCGGTTTCTATGATACCAAATGCACCATGTCAAGGCAGTCCACCAAATTAGCCATCTAAGTAAGCTGTTCCCGCGTAAGTGACAGAAAGAAAATTGTCTAAAATATTCTTTTGGTACATCCGAGAAGACCCCAACTAAATTTACCCATGCCCTTGACTCCCACCACAATGGCAGAATTCTAGGGCAGCTGAAAAAAAGGTGTGAGGCATCTTCCTCACAACTACTACAAAAAGGACATGTGATATCCTGTATTTCCATGTTTCTTCTACGTAGATTATGTCTTGTAGGACTTTATATTTTTGCCAGCTGTAATCTTTAACTAACTGATAGTTAGTTAAGAGTCTGTTAGAGAGTTTGGATCTAGTATAGTCCATAGTATAAATACCTTTTGTAATCCTTTTTTAGTTGGTTTGAATAACAATTTCATTGCTCTCAAATAATTATCTCAGAATACTCTCTGAATCTGTTAGTTATTAATGCAACGCATTTAAAACATTATCATCAGCTATCTTGGCTAAGACACTATCATATAAAAGCACTAATCAGCTTGTAAGGTGAGGATTGTCCAAGCTTTATAAAATATTACATTGACCTTATCTATAGTCGATGTGGGACTAGACACACACTACATAATGAAGTTGCCAGAGGCTGCAATGAAGGTAACCCAAAGAGGCCACCATTAAGAGGGGCCAGAGGTGACTGCAATTAAGGCGACTTTTCAATATGAAACCCTGATTCTTTAGTCATTAAGATAGATAAAGTATGTGTTTGAATTATTGCTAGTTAACATAATATAACTTTTAATAATTTATATTTATGGAGTGTTTTGTTCTCTTCTAGTTTATGATGTCAAAAAGAGAGAAACCTGGACTAACTTAATCAGCATGATTTATTTTATTTTATTTATATCCTCTTATAAACTTAAATTTATTCTTCTTTAGCAGTAATTGACTAATGTTTATTGGTCCTTTTTTTATAGATGATGGAGAGGGACATAGAAGAGGAGGTTACCGTACAACATTTTGTTCTAATGAAATAATGAACTAAATACAGAAGACGCTGATCATCCAAGCTATGCACTTGATACAAGAGAATATGAAATTTATGAATCGTGAACCACTGAACCGGATGATAGCTTTGATTATGTATTGACAGGCCTTCTGAAGCTTACCAATAACCTTAGAGTTTTGACCCTGGATTTTTCTTAACTAGTTAGCGAGTTGGCCATGCATAAATACTATTTGACAATGGTTTTTGTTTCAGTTTGAGTGGAGAGTGAATTGTAAAAGTTACTTCTATGCTTATGCTTACATTGCTGAGCTATATAATTTTCAGAGAAATTACACACCTTTTATGAGGTATGAGAAACATAATAATATAATGTACTGTTTACAAAATGACGTAAAATCTTGGGGCTTTCTCGCCAATATGTTGCAATTGGTTTCTGGCTGGTGTAATTTTTCTCGCATTTTAGTTCAATGGTTGCTGTATAGCTGTTGCTTTTGGAAGGAATACAGAAATTTGTATAATGCATCTATAAATAAGGCTGTGTGTATATTGAGTTATTCATAGCATGTCACTTTTAACGAGGATACCATTTTGTTTTTCTTATAACTCCCAGTAAGCAAGCTTCATATTTGAAGCTCTAGATTTTTTCTGCTGTCTAAATGCTATTTATACTTGAGTAGTTATTCTCCATTTTGTATTGATGAGCAACCATGAAAGTGGAAAGCATAAACACTTGAACAAGAAGTGGTACTCGCCCAATGAATAGGAAGAAGTTGCTTTGAGATGGGTCAACCTCCAAACTTAAGGGGAAAACTTTATACACCTAGCAAAAGATTAATACACCATTTCAATACAGTGCATTTTCAAAAATACTCTCACTTTATTACAGGCTTTAAACATACGGATTTGTGAATCCGTAAGAACCTTGCGAATTCGTGAATCCGTAAGAACCTTGCGAATTCGTGAATCCATAAGAACTTTACAGATTCGTTAATCTATAAGTTTTTTTTTAAGTTATTCGGATTGGGCCAATCACATTATTAACGCGACATTTCAACCAACTGAGCTAATAGGTCGATTATGCTAAAAAAAAATTAATGTTGATACATATAACACTAAATTTTTAATGTATATTCATTAAACGTATAAATTTACATAATAAATTTTGTAACCATTAATTTTGATCTAATAATTAAAATATTTTTTTACATATAAAAATCATAATTTTAAATAAAAATCATAAATTTAATAAAAATTTGCAGATTTAATAAAAATTATATGTAAAAAATATAGTGTTTGACTGTTTGTATAACGCGAGGATACTTTGGCCATTTAAAAAAATTAAAATTGTATATTAGTCTTTTTTTGTTGGGTGTATAAAGTTTTTCCCCAAACTTAATTCTCATTCAAATGGCAATTGCTTCCTGCAATTCTAGAAGTGCAGAAAAAAAAAATATCCCATTCAAATTATGGCTTTTCAATTCTCAGATCAGAATCACATCACATGGACAAATCTTGATCCAAATTCGAACCCAATCCCTTCCCAATAATAGAGAAATCATGTCAACTCTTGGTTAGGTGTTGTCCATGAATAGACTGTTTAATTGCAAACAAAATTACTTAAGTTGTCGTGATTTCCCTTCAATTGCAATGTGCATAGAGATCCGGTCAGACGTAGATAGAATTGATTTTTGATAGAATTAATTTTAAATCATTGAATATAATTAAAATGTGTATCTTAATTAATTTCAGCTATATATTTTTGTTTTTAGAGAAGGCTTGCTTGAATAGCTCCTCCTTTTGTTTTTAGGTTAATTTAAAATTTTGGTTTGTAAATTTAACATCGCATGATTTTTGTATAGTTTAGTTTCTAAGTAGTATTTTTTCTCTCTTTCAAATGATTCTCCCCCGATTGTCTTGCAGTGAT
The DNA here is from genome assembly GCA_007407185.1 of Glycine tomentella. Classification (NCBI taxonomy): domain Eukaryota; kingdom Viridiplantae; phylum Streptophyta; class Magnoliopsida; order Fabales; family Fabaceae; genus Glycine; species Glycine tomentella. Next base: position 372,872 of record PYAF01001762.1, read on the forward strand.
GTTAGAATAATTTTTACTATAAAGCATGTTAACTACAGTGATTTTTTCATGTAAGGATCAAAATTAAATGTAATATATATTAAGTATAGGGACTAAAGCTAATAATTGTAAATGAAATATAACTTCAACAAAAGACGATATCACGTGTATTTTTATTTTTTTTAGCTTAACCTTATTTTGGTTACTAAATTTTTAATTCAACCTTATTTTTTATTGTGACAAAGGAAGAATGCAACTAGACTGGATGCACTGTGTTACACATGCCAGGGTTCTTAACACAATAAAATGGCTGAATGGGCTCAGCACCTATTCCTCTGCTTACCATTCTGCTTCTCCATTCATTCAATCTATCTGTGGCCTCTGCATATCTCTTCACACCCTTTTCATCTCTATTTCCTGACCACATTGACTCAGCCAGTGCAGAAGCTCTTGGCCAAATTCTTGCATCCAGAACAGTTTGATCAGATTGTTCTGACCAAAGTGCCACCTCTCCACCCAAAACCAAATTTGCTTCCTCCTTACTCAACCCATATGTTATGTCATAGTTGTATATGGTCTGCCATGTCTTGAAAGGTGCACACCAAGAGCCGCCATTGCCCGTGTCTCCATCTTGATTGTCAGATGCACTGTTGTTGCCAACATAGGAGCCATGTCCACAATCCAGATAATAGAATTCTGCCGATGACACGATGGTTCGGTATCCAGCAGAAACTATCTTCTTAGTGTGGTTATGTCCATTGTGCCATGTCTGCAGAATCACATGCTCCTTGGGAAGGATTGCAGATGGCACATGGACTATGTCGTCTAGTAAAACATCTTCCCAGAAGACGACGGTGCGGTTGAGGGACACAATGAAAGGGAGCGTGTTGTTGATATACTTCTCGAGAAGTTGGTTGAGGGTTCCACCATTTGATAGGTATTTCTGAATTGCAGGGTCAGTTTTCCAGCAGCCTGGTACTATTTCATCAGTACCAGAGTGGAAGAATGGTTCTGGGAACAATGTGGTTATGTCGTGTATGACATTCTTTAGGACTTGGTAAGTCTTGGGGTTTAAGGGGTTCAAATGTCCTGTTCCTGGTTGTGAAGCAAACCTATGTGGCCAATCGCTTTCGGCTGGCCACCAGAACATGTTGGCACATGTTACAATGTCGGGGTGGGCTAATGCCCAAGATGCTGTGTGTCCTGCAGATATGTAGTTCATGTCAATCAGTGATTAGCATAATTCTCAGACATTTTCAAAGTTTTACTTTTGACACCTACGGTTAGTCTAAGTCTGTTAAGTGATGATGTAATACTCTGTTAGCCTGCCACATCATCACTTAACCGATGATGTGACACTTTGTTAGCTTGCCACACCATCACTTAACAGACTGGGACTAACAACAGATACCAAAAACAAAAGTTAGGAATATCAGGTAGTAAAATAAATAAATAAAGTACTTTTTAGGTAGTAAACGAAAAAAAAGGTATATTAAAATATATGAAAAACATATTTAAACCTTCTCAGAACTACTATCTTGTTAAGCAAAATTATGTGAAAGAGGAATAGAAAAGTATGGTTTTCAATCAAAATATAGTATCACTGCAGAAACAATGTAGACTAGTTAACTTGTTAACTAGCCTTATGGTTACAATATTCAGTTTTCTGTTTATGTGTGAGGTTGTAACTTCAAAGAATTTGACATTCTAATGGTAAGATGCAGTTCAAGATCCTTTATGCTCTGCCAGTATAGACTTTGATTTAATCACCAATCACTTGCCAGAGAATTAACATTCTTGTGGTTAGCTGTTGCCCGAGTTCCTATATGCTTTGCCAATAAACACTTTATTTTAATCACTATTCATAAAAGCATCACATTGTAATGCTGGATTATGTTATTTTCGAAAAAAATAGTAAAAGGAGATTTGAAGTCTTGTTTATTTTAATATAGAAGGGGAAGAAATAAAAAAAGATTAACTGCTAGAACTCACAGACAGTTTCGTAGTTCCTGCCTTATCAACAATGAAACTGAAGATCACACCAGTAATAGGCGTCTTCTAAGTGCGATCCCCATTCAGACAAAAACTCAGAAATTTGGTTCATTTCCTTCGGCACAATGGTAGGATTCCATTCTTTTTTGTACTAGAGATAATTTATGATAACAGTTCAGACGTATTAGTAACCAAAGTTGCATTGTGGCGCAGAATGAAGAAGAGCTTGAGCTTCAAAACTTTTAATTTTTTTGTTTTTTTCGGTTACAAAGGAAGTGTATGACCTGGAATGAGATGCATAAATTTTTGGTATTATCAAAATCCGGTAAAGTTGAGATAATACCTTTTTGATGTATCATTATATGGTTAAGTGTATGTCTCTCAACTATTAGTTGTCTGACACTTTGTCAAGGAAAAATAAATACTTAAAAGTAACTTTGCATGTGACAAACACGTAACACAAACACCACAAAGTCAAAAAGTAAGCCTGGACATAGTGGAAGCACGGTTTTGAATAAAAAGAAGTCAATAAATTAATGAAAATGAAACAAGTGAAATGAATCTTCTCATGTTCAAAGCTTGTGTTTCATGTTTATCTCTCTGCTTCTAGAAAAATAATTAGACATTGAATTGGTGCAGAGATAGACACAACAAGATTTGAATATGACATTTCCAATGTTAAAATTTGACACGACAGTCTCTCAAGAATATATAGGTCAGTGCAGCAAGAAAATTACAGTTGATTAATTAGTCAACCAATTACTGTTATTCTTCTTAGTTTACCAAGAATATCCCTACCCAAAGATGCAAAGACAAATATCTCAAGGTACGGAAATTTATTTAAGGGATTAATCTCTTCCAACATATGATCCTGCATATACATGGACATAGAAATTGAACCCCTAAGTACACTTAAAGTGCTTAATTTGACAACCATAGCACAGCATGTTATTCTAATTACTGTTATTTACAGACCACCTTGTTTGATTCCTTGAAATGACAAACATACAGAGAGGAAATCAGGCAATTAATCAATCAGCAATATTGTTCAAGTTAGAAAATTTTCTCTAATTAAACTTCTGCCATAATAAGGAGAAAGTCACAAACAACAACAACAAAAAAAAAAAACTCATAAAGTAAAAGAAATTGAACTAACCAGGTGTGTCAATCTCAGGTATTACCCGAACCCCATGATCAAGACCAAATTCTACAAGTTTTTTGACATCCTTGGGTGAGTAGACCATGTGAGGGGCATAAGCCCCCTTTTCAGCCAAGGCAGGCTCCGAAGGAAGCACCAAAGGGAAAGATTCTGCATCCGTGAGGTGCAAGTGAAGCACGTTGAGCTTGTTCATGCTCAAGGCTTTCACTGTCCTCATCAAGTCCTTCACGGGATAATAGTTCCTCGCAGTGTCCACCATGACACCGCGATGGGCGTAGAGTGGGGAGTCCCACACGTGCACACCCACTGGAACCTGTGTGGGGAGGCCCCATGCGAGCTGGGAGAACGTCTCCAAGCCTCGCATGGCACCCCATACAGTCTTTGCAGTGAGGGTAGCACATGAGGAAGGGAGGATGGAGAGAGTGTAGGACTCGTCCACACCGTGAACGAGTCCTGCAGCAGTGTCCACCACTGTGACCTTCAAAGTTTTCAGTGGTGGGAGGTGTTTGTTGGAGATGTTCACTGCTTGTGGGACAAGAGGGTGGTGGTGCTCGGATTTGATGAGGTTCTGGTAGCGGCGGATGGCGATGGAGAGATGCTTGTTGTGGTGGTTGATGGTGGGGGTGATGGTGAATGTGGACGAGAGGAGGGTGGTTTGGTATGGTGGGGACCATTTAAGGTTCCTTGGTTTGGGCCACACATTGATGATGGTGGTTGATTCTGCAATACTATTGTTCACTGTTAGGCATGACAAGAGTAAAAGTAGTTGTAAGAATATTAGTGACATGGTTGATTCTTGTTGCATCATCGGCAACTTGTCTTTGGATTGTTTTTGGCCCTAAGGTTGTGTTGCACAAAGTATCTTTATATATGAGAGAATTTCTGTTTATTTTTTTAATCTTTATTCTCCACTAGACCTAACTAAATAGGAATTTGGCCAAGATATAAGTAAAGCGTCATTAAAATTTATTTCCGTCGAATATCAAATTCCAAGTCATTTTGAACAATTTAACCTTAATTTATTTGTGTTTAATCGCGTACTTATCTAAGAATATAATTTAAACTCTTAAGTATTAGTATACAATTAAGAATATTCGCCAAATTTTACTTTAATTATGAAATTTAACTTAAAATTTTGACTTTTTTTTTACTGCCATTACTTTTAAAAATTTCTATTTTATCTCTTTATTCAGACAAGAATATATATATATATATATATAAATATATATTCACTTAAAATATATTTTTAAAGGTTAAACAACATTAATTATAGTTTATTGGATAAATTTATCTATAAACATTTCTTAAAAGAAGAAAATAAAAAAATA
>PYAF01001762.1:387683-417253 GCA_007407185.1 Glycine tomentella
GACATCCCAGTCAAAAGTTATGACCTTCCGTAATTTTTCCGCATCCCGCCGCAATATGACACGTGTCCCAAGATGACACGTGTCATCCCCTGGTGAAACACGTCCTCCCTGGACGTGATTGGGCTTGAGTCACGTCCTCCCTGGGCGTGATTGAACACGTCCCAGGTGGACGTGTTTGGTTGCTGTAGATGTGTAAATTATTTCAAAAACGCATTATTTTGGTAATTTTTTATTTAAACCGCATTATTTTAATTTTTTTGCCAATGATTATCTCATATCTCATTAAGGAGTGGGATAAGATATTACGATTAATTGATGTAATAGAAAGAAACAGAGTGCGGATGCTAAAGGAATCCAAAAGAATGCAACGGAGAAATCAAAGTTGACAATATAATATCATATGTAAATTTTAATCTTATAAGCTTATACCCTGCCTCAAATTATTTTTCATTCTTCGAAGAGCAATTATTCTAAAACTTAACTCATTAGCATGTGGAATAGAATGCAACACTTCCAGCAAACGGTATAAAAAACCCATTTATGAAACAATTAAATTACTGCATTTAAATTTTAAACGATGAAGTTTCCTTCAATATGTCAACAAACAAAATTTTACTGAGATTCAACATCAAGTAAATGATGTTTCTTTCCTAACAAATAAAAAATCTCGCAAGGGAAGTTTCTGAGCCGAGGGGAAGAAAAACTATGGTTTTGACACCATGGAATAAAATCTCGTCAAAAGCTAGTCCCAGCCAGTAGCAGGAGGAAAAGCTTGTGCTGGAGGCGCACCAGCTTGTGGAGCTGGAGCCGGAGCCGGAGCTGGAACAGCCTCACCCCAATCTCCTGCAGCTGTAAGAGGAACTTCAGTCAAACAAATTGTGATTACATAAATTTCAAAATAACTATAAAAACTGTTAATAGAAAAGACATGTGCCCCATCATCTTATCAATGTATCAAAGTTTATCTCATCTTTGTTGGCTAGAGGGGGGAGAGGGAACTGTGGCAACATGAGAATGAAGGTATTGACAGGCACATAGCAAAGTCAGAATACCAATTACATTTTCTCATACAATTTATAAAAAGAAGGCTGAACAGCAAACTGCCTTATTTCAAATGCAAAGCCAATAAATAGGCTAAATGACCAAGATGAACTTATTTAAACATATTATCATAAGAACAATGCAAATAAAACTTAATCTGGCACAATCATCGAGCACGTATCCAAAATCAATTCAATAATTCGTACCAGCTGCTTCTGGTGTCCAGTTAGTAGGAGCTGCTGAGATTGGTTGTGGAGCTTCTTCAGTCCAGGGTTGTTCGACTGCAGCAGGCCATTGGCCATCAGTAGCAGGGAAGCTGCCAATGCCAGCGGCATTGAAGTCTGAAATGGCATAATCTTGGGCAGGTGGTGCTTCATCTTCCTCTTGTAGCTTGGCCTCTTCAGGTTCTCTATAGAAGAATAAATCCACCTGAATAGGAAAATGTGAGATATTTAGTTATTAATGTTAAGAGCTTGCAGGAAACTCCCCAAAATAATACTAATTTTCTACAGGAATAGACATATAAAACAACCACAATTCTATTCCGAAAAGGAACGAGTATTTTACCATTACATCCCATTTGTGCCCTGGACAAATAGTGCCCCGCATCTGCAGTACCATCCTAGCTAATAGCCAAAAGAGACAACCAATGCTATGCTTCCCCTTATTATTGGCAGGAATCCCGACATCAACATACCGCATTGGAGAATCAGTGTCACAAAAAGCAATAGTTGGAATATTTCCAAGAGCACCTTCCTTGATAGGCTGCACAAAAATCAATAACATAAGGCAAATCGTGGCAGGACAGGCACAAAATAACAAGATCAGTTACTGTCAGAAATTTCAAACAAACACTCAACAAACATCCTTGACAGTTAAAAGTTGAACAATATAACTCCTGAAAACACCTTTAATACTATCTAGTTATAACTTCTAAAGGGGTAATAACCTGATGATCTGTTCTTGGATCAGTTAGAATCAGAAGACGAGGCTCATTGTAGGATTGCTGCATTTGATTAGTGAATGTTCCGGGAGTGTGCCTTCCTGCAATTGCATGAGCTCCAGTGTATTGAGCAAACTTGAGAACTGCCCTCTGGCCATAAGGCCTGGCGGACTGAACGATGATATCCTGTGGGTTCTCAATGGCGACGATAATCCTAGCAGCGAGCTGGAGCTTCTCCCATGTCTTTCCAAGGTTAATTATGTAAATACCTGAAAAAACATAAACCACAAAAATTCAACAAAAACTCCAAAATGTCTCTATTTCAGTATCAAGAGGAAACCTTCATAATAGCGGTACCAAAAAACAAAAAACAAAGACTACCATTATAGAAATTCTAATCAGTAGTTCAAGGTTGTTAAATCATAGAGTCTACGTAAAATCGGTGGGATGAGCTAAATCGTAAAACCGTAAAAACATAAATCGTATATAAGAGTCTACTTCAAGACATGAGCTAAAACTCAAAAGCGGAAAAGCCCATTTCAAAAATGTTATATGACACTACAGAAAGAAAAAAGTGGGTACAGAAAGTAACTTAGGCCCAAATTAGAAAACCTAGCATATATATTCATCTTTTTCTCCTCCTCTGCCGTTTTCGATTTTCTCCTTCTCTTTGCCGTTTTCAAACTCAGCTTCATTCTCCTTCTCTTTGCCGTTTCCAAACTCAGCTTCAACGCCAAAACCTTCCCTTATTTTCCACAACACCAACAGCAACACCAAAGCCACCCACTTCTCCATTTTTCTGAGTTTTATCTCCCTCTCTTATACGCTTTCCGAGAGGCACCGCTGGTCATTGAGGAAACACGTCCTTCTTCCATGACTGAAGGAACTTCCTCGCCTTAATGGATTCATTATTTGCTACGGATGTTAAGAGAGGAACTTTCACCAAACACGTCCTTCTTCCATCACTGAGAAGGAGCTCGTCGGCGTCGCGGAAGAAGAACCAGAAGAGAAGGTTTTTTTTTTATACCCACTGAGTCAACTCGGCGAGTCAACCGAGTTAACCGAGTTGACTCGCGAGTTCACCGAGTTTACTCCCAAATCCGAGTTTGCTACCGAGTCAACTCGGTTTAGGGGGTTGAATCGTTGACTCGGACGATTCTACCGAGTCAACTCGGCGGTTTCACAACATTGCAGTAATTAAATGAACCATTTGAATCACTTCTTAATAGCACCAAACACCTTTATCATGGTCATGCAAAGTTCACATCCAATTACAAAAAAAAAAAAAAAAAAAAAAAAAAAAAAAAAAAAAAAAAAAAAAAAAAAAAAAAAAAAAAAAAAAAAAAAAAAAAAAAAAAAAAAAAAAAAAAAAAAAAAAAAAAAAAAAAAAAAAAAAAAAAAAAAAAAAAAAACAGAGAAACAACTGATCATACACGGAAAAGAAAACATATTTCTTCAGAATTGAATATTGAAAATTCGTACAATTATCAGAAAGCAGAGATATCTGATCTGTCCAAAAGTTTTCAAAATTTAGACCACTCGTAAAACACACATAGATATTACAACAAGCTCATGGCCACTATGACAGGGCTTCTGAGGTATCCAGAATTCTACATTTGAGTGATTATATATTAACAAGAATTTAATTAGAACATTGTAATGGTGTATCAGAGTAAAACTTAGTTGAATTACACACACATACTATTCCATTGTAAATAAATAAAAAAAAAAAAACTATGAACAATGCAAAGGAAATCACTCTTTCAAAAATAAAATCAATAAAAAGGAGAAATTGAGAATGGAGCAGTGACCATCGGTGCGGCGCTTGAAGACGTAGCGTTCCATCTGAAAGTCGCAGTTTTTGGTGCCGAGGTGAACGTCGGCGGCGAGCATCATCTGGATGTCCGTCTCCCTCTGTGAAAGCTGGCGTGACGAAGCGACGGAGGAATCGGCGGCGGCCATGGCTCCGGGAGGTAGGACGGGCGGTAGTGGTTTTGGTGGTGCTGTGTACCCTCTGAATGTTTGAGAAATTAAGGTTTCTGAAGGTTCTCTGCTATTATGCAAAAATGGGCGACGGAGAGACAGAGACAAAGACAAAACCCTAATATTATGAAATGACTCTAATGCCCTTTCAGCATTTACATTTGGACCTCGAGGCCATTTCTATCTGCCATAGCCCATAACTTTTTAGGGATTTATATTTCTCATATTTTTTACTTATGCACCTTTTTTCTGTTTTATTTTTAAAAAACGATTGACCTCTTAATTTTCGAATTTGTCAGTAGTTGTTTTATATATTTGTTATTTTTTTGTTACAAAAAATTTAGGGGAAGGGATGACGGTCCAGTGCTTTTGTGCTTAAAGAACATTTACGGATGTACTTACATTTACATCACCCAAGGAGACGAGCGAGGGATCGAACATGTGACATGTCAAATGCGAGACACTATCAAGAACAACAAAATATGTTTGCTGCAAACAGCCAAAGAAGAGCGAGACTCGTTATGCGTTAACTACGAAGGAATTCATCATATTACAACAACCAAACAAGTCACCTTGAGGCACTAGAGGTAGAGTTGATGAGAACAAGAGATGTTTTTAGACAAGTTCTTGATGATAGGAAGACTATCAAACAACCAATCAAGAAACAAGCCTTAATTACAAACTTCCACAAGAAAGCCATTGGTGTCTTTTTTCCCAAAACTTGCTCCAAGGACAGATTTTGATACAAACTCAAACTTGTCTATAGATTCTTCCATGTTTTTAATAGTTGTCACTCAAAAGGGGGAGTAATAATGTTTTTCAAGATGCATTTACTTATCGAGAAGCAAGAAGAAGACACTAAGTTATAAAAACATTTAAGAAAAGTGAGAAAACAATCAAGATCAACCTCTTTTTTCAATTGTATAACAAAATATAGACGTTCAAGATTTAATGTCATATGATCACTTAAAATTCATGTGAGTTTTTTTTTTTTAAAAGTCTTGTGACTTTTTTACATTAAATCTTAACCTTTTTATGTATAATTATATAGTCCAAATTTAATCATCTCATTCTCATACAAAATGTTTCATATCCCTCTATATATATTTGAAACACTTTAGTAAGTAAATATATAAGTGTACAACTTTTTTAAAGTTAAAGTATTAGGAAACCTATTGTAGGGGTTTCAAGTTGAATGTATGAATTTGTTTGGTCCTACACAACTTGCATAATGATTTGTAAGTAACATGGAAAATATATGCCTAGTTATATATTTGTATGTTCTCCATTATCACACGTTAAAATGTAAATCAATAAGTGGTTAAAGTTAAACAAATTTTTTGAGAAAGCCAAAACATAATATAATATTATTTTTTGTTTAACGAGAAGTTTATGAGATTTTTTATTTCTCACCTAACTAATATTCTCTCTACCCAAAGGAATTTGGTCTAGTGAAAAACATTTTAGGTCTTCCAAGTTTGAGAGTGTGTACTAGAATACTCCACAAGGACGTCCCTCACTCATTTTATGCATAAACATCCCCTTGAATAACAGATTTACTCTAACCCCCAAGGATTGTGAAGTTCTCCCTCCACAATTTTAATAAATCATAAAAAAAAAATTAATTCACTTCCATCGAGTCATCCCATTTTAGGTAAAGTAATATCTCAACTGCAACTCCATGTCCAAGTCCTAAATCGAATCTCACACCTAAGTTAATGGATCCAAGTGCCAAATCACTTGTGGTAACAACTTTTGATATATAATGTCATATTATATTTTTTAAACTTAATTATAATCTAAGCATCAACACATAATACCAAAGTAAATAGTTTTAAAAATACTTTAAAGTGTTGCTATGTGCTATTTAAGTGATTTCAAATCATCGATATTAAATCCAAAACTAAAATCTGCACGATCTCTCTTGTGGTAAAGAAAACTACAACTAAACTGTGATAAGCTTGGCTAGATCATAAAGAAAAATATACGCTATGATAACCCACTTATTATGATGCTCTTACCACTAAAGACAACAAAGAAAAAGCCTTTTATTTTTTATTTTTAAAATCAACAAAGAAAAACCCTAAAACATAAGAAAATGAACTTTTTACATTAAAAAAAATACAAGTGTGCATTTAAGTATAAGTTTATTGTGATAGAGAAATACATTTCATATTAAAATAATGTGTAGGATCAAATTATTTTATTTTTAAAATTAAAATAAACTCTTCAATTTGAGGGTATGATTAGAAATAATATATAAATAAAGTAATAATTATTCTCACATGTATCAAAATCATCTTTTTTCTTTTTTCCTCTTCTAGACTACTTGTAAGACCTCCCTCCATTTGAGAGTTTTAATTAAACTAGAATAATTTTATGCCAGTTGATTGCGTAATTGATTATTTAATAGGGAAGAAAAGAAGGAAAAAAACAAGGATATAATAGGAAAAAAAAATCACATTCATTGATATTTACATGAGATAAGCTGACCATTAGTTTAGTTCAATAAGTAAGTTTGTTTAAATCTAGAACAAATTATATTGATTCTCCTTGTATTTAGGACTTATTACTCTACCATTAATCAATATAATTTGCTCTTAATCTTATTCTTTAAAATATTTTTTAATACAATAAGTAATTTTATATTTTTTAGATATGTTTGTTTAAATTATTTTTATTTAAAATAAACAATTTTTTTATTTGTTTTGAAAAGAAATGGTCTTATCTGCTCATTTAAAAAGGACAAACATATGCTAAATTTAAAATTGTTTCCTTTAGGTTTAAACAAACTCATTGGAATCAAAAGAACATGAATAAAAAACGAAAAATACTAAAGCTTCCGAAGTAGACAGACCGATATCCTCCTACTCAGTTAACATTTGACACGTATCAACACTTCAAAAAAAAAATATTGTGTTTTCCAAACTTACTCCGCTCTTTAGAACCAGTAGCCCACAGTCGTTTTTCGACGCGCACACTACTCCTAAGCGTGAACGAACCACCCCCTCCACCGCCGCGCCACGACGGCCGGCGATCCCGTCGCCGTCAAGTTCATTGACTCGGCCTCCCTTCAGGTTCGACCCCAAACGACGCCGTTTCCTCCTCGTCTATCATCTCATGCACAACTGCAACCTCCACGACGCCCTCACCTCACGCTTTGGAAAAACCGCATACTGGTAGAGAGAACACTGCCTCAGATTAAGTGATGGATTGGATTGGGAAGGAGGTGAAAAAAAAAGGTCGAACCTGGTGAAGAATAATGGTTCTGTTGCATCGAGTAGTGGAACGGTGGAGAAGAAGAAAAGTAGGAAGAAATTGGAATGATTTTGGAGTTTTTTGGAGAAGGAAAAGAGAAGGCCAGCGACAGAATGATAGATGAAAGAGTAAAGTGAGTTTGGAAGAAAAAATAGTTTTGAGAAGTTAAAATTTTATAGTTAACGGATTGACAGATGTCTCTTTTTAATTGGGTAGGTTTATTATTCGGCTTCCACAATTCGGAAACTCTCATAAAAAACTCGAGAAGCGTTTTCGGTTGGGTTTCCGGGTCAAGCTATTCGATGAACCGAACCGAACCGACCTGAATCCAGATTGTGCTTCCTCGTCATCTCAAGTTTTGCTCATCATTCTCACAGTGACACCAACGCAACTCTCTCTGCTCACATATCAGACACTGTCACCTTTCTTTCTCTTCCATTCTTCTCGCTATCGTCGTTTCATGATTAGGGTTTATAAATAAGATAATGTAGACAAGTGTGATCGCAGTTTTGAAGAAGATGGTGAACGTGATGGAGTGGCAGAAGCAGCGTTGGCAACCGAACGGGAACGCGGAAATGATGTACGTGAAAGTGATGACCGACGAACAGCTCGAGACTCTGCGCAAACAGATTGCGGTTTACGCAACCATCTGCGAACAACTCATCGAGATGCACAAAAACATCTCCGCGCACCAAGATCTTGCAGATGAAATTCAATTCATCTTTCACCGTTATTATCAGTTAATGTTAGTTTACTTCCCATGAGTGTTTAATTTAATTTAATAAACTGCCTAAAGTATTTTTTTTTTCCTACTTGCCACTGCCTAATTATAACGTATGAGCTGGTTTAATATAATCAGTTACTGTGTGTAAGTATAACGTATAAGCTGATTTAATGAAAGAATCCGGATTTAATCTTAAATAGTTAGCATTTTTTTGCACTTTTTTTTTTAATTGAAAGAATTATTGGTTATATTCTTTTTTATTGGTGGGAATCGAATGCATCCTGCTCATCGAGCTAGACCCGCCTGACGTTCTTAGTTATATTTTGTTAAGTCATTTTAGTTTCCTTAACTGTACATGTGAACTATTATTAAATCAGACATGAGTGTTTAATTTAATAAACTGCCTAAAGTATATCTCATGCTATGCTGCCAAATTGTACAAGTATAACGTATGAGCTAATTTAATGAAGGAATCCAAATTCGGTTTTGATATTTCTATGCACTAATTTAATGAAGAGATCACTGTTTGATATGACTTTTAAGGCAATTAGTTTTGTAAAAGCAAATGAACTTGTCATATATGATATAGTTTGTTATTGAATAACGGTTTAAAAATCCTTTATGTTGTCTGTGCATATAACCGTATACTATTGACTCGTAGTAATAATAATTAACTTGTGTTTTTATTGTCAGGGATTAGGCTGGGTAATATGTATTGTGATCCATTGTTGGGGTCTGGTGGGCATAAAATAGCTTCAAGGCAGCGGTGGACTCCGACCGCTATGCAGCTTCAGATTCTTGAGCGAATATTTGATCAAGGGACTGGGACCCCCACCAAGGAAAAGATCAAGGAGATCACTAATGAGCTCAGCCAGCATGGCCAGATTTCTGAGACCAATGTGTATAATTGGTTCCAGAACAGGCGGGCTCGCTCCAAAAGAAAGCAGCAGAATGTGGCACCAAGTGCTAATGCTGAATCAGAAGTGGAGAATGAGGTTGATTCTAAGGATAAGAAGACAAAGCCGGACGAATTTCAGTCCCCTCCTAGCATTTCTGCTGTGCCTGCTGATAATTTAGGCTTCCAGAATCATGGCAGTTTGCAGTACTTGAATCCAGAGTCCAACAAACCAGATTCTGTGTTCCCATCTGATGAAAGTTTGAGATCTACAAGAAATTTCAATCATGTGCCTGTTTTTGATGGGCTGCTATCGAACTCAAGTATGTAATTTCTTGTGCTTTCTTTCTGTACTTGTCCTTGTATTAGTCAAGTAAAGGTAAGATTAATGTTCTCTAATGTTATATTGTTATAAGTTGGAAGTCAGTTGATAGGTACTAGGAAATTGACAAAGAAAAGGGAGATGAAATGAAATGTATTATTTAGTATTATGCCGATCAAGGTGATCCAAGACCTAATTATAGCAGTGTTTACAAGGAAGTTTGAAGAAGAAAATGTAAAAAATCACTGTAAGTATTCAAGAGGCCCAGCTCTCTCCCAAGGTCCTTAGTCTCCCCTCCCCTCCTACCACCATACCCTGTTGGAATGCTTATATATCCTTTCTCATTCACACATCACACAACATTCCCGCCTTTGCTGACACTGCCGTTAGGCAGTTAGTTAGTCCCTCTCTTCAATTCTAATTGGTTTCATTGTACCTTGTATGCTGATCTTGTGTATCTGGTGCTCCCTGCCTTGGGCGTCTTCTCAGTAACTTTAGTGACTTTGGGCTGTGGGTCCCCATCATGATTCTTGAGTCAAGCTAACTGGAGTTATGCCTAGCTCAAGATTATCTCAATAAGAAATCAAGCTCATTTTTTGGGCTCAAGCTCAGCTCTTGTTCTTCTTATGCTTTACTCAAGCTTAATGAGCCCATATTGAGTCTTGTAATAGTTGAGTATTTTAGGCTCAACGGATTAAGCTTGAACTTGTAATTTTTTTATTTTTTTATACATATATTCAGTCGACAAATGATTCCTCAAGTATTTTCATTTCCGATGTTTTCTTCCCCCAATTCAGCCATGATTTTGGAAAAGCATTCAATTGAAATTTTGCAGCCGAAATTGGTACTTAACGCAGTATTAGAAGTTTTGATAAGTTTCTGCAAGGATAGGCAAGTCTCCCCATGATTGTGTGTTGAGAAATGTGTTATTATCATTCCTCAACAAGCATTAGTACTTGTATAATTTACTTTGTTGCATTTGAGATTTTCTATATCTTATATCATTATTTATTTAGGACAAGGCTTAGATCAAGTTCTTTACATCTCCATTTAAATGATGACACATGCATATTTATTTAAAATTCTTCAATACATATCTAATAGAAGTTGTTTATTGTTGGAAAGAATATTCGTATGTCATCATTTGAATGGAGAACTTGATGGTAAGGATATAAGGAGCTGGATATAAGTTTTGTCCTCGTTTAAACATCCCTTTATGCTATACTCTGCATATTCGTGCATATCAAGAAACCATTTTGATGAGTCTCATTTTCTTGTGTGTAGTGACAATTACCTTCTAGTTTTAATTTGGAAATTTGGCAAAGGGTTACTATATCTTCATACATGTACCTTTCTTTATCAAAGAATTTGACAATCAAGAATGTTCTATTAATTTTTGTAGGGAGTGACTATCTTACTGGAAAAATGGAAGCACCTGAGAACTACGACTTATACCAGCCAGCAGGCGACTTCAACGTGGTAGGTTGACGTTCAATGTAATTTCTGATGACTGTGATTAGCTGTAAAGAATTGCTGGTGTGGCTTTGGGCTTGTGTTGATGTGAAAACTTGAACCAATTGAAACATGAAACTTATAGTTTATAGTATATAGATACAATGATCTTTTATAATGGTAGGCAAACACTGAGAGATGAAGAAGAAAATGACTAAAAAAAGACAATTTGAAACATAGAGATAACAATAGGTCTAATCCTCCATCAAATTTATAGGTTTTCTCCATTTCGTTCTAAGACACACCGTCTTCCAATCTATATTCTACTTCAGTCTTATTTAACTATTTTTTTCAGGTAAGTTTTGGTCTACTTCTATTTTTCTTTCTGTTGAGATCTTGATAACAAACTTTTGTTCTTACTTAATAATTGAATATAATTATGAGTTCATATTGATATTGTGAAGTTGGCTTTTTTCAAGAGTGGTGTACCCTAAGCGTCTTTTACCATTAGTTTGGCTTTGGTATTTAGTTGAAAGAGACATGGTAAGAATATATTTTGTGGCAAGTGCTTTCTTCTAAAAATTGAGTGGAAATAGAATAAGATGAAATTGTGACTAAAAGCTTGAAGAGTAAAGCTTACAAAATAAACTTATACGTGGATTTAGTTTCTTATGTCATGCCCATATCCTGAAGACAAGCATCCGCGTTTAAGTATTACTCATTATGTGTTAAAATTGATGTAAACTGAATATATGCAATCAATTGTTTTCTTGTGAGAAATGTTAAAAGAACTATGGCCCCAAACATGTCCCTAAATATGCAATCAATATCTTCGTACATGTTCAAATTGATGTCCTGAAGACTAGTATGCGCCAACTTATTCACAACCATGCTTATAAAGGAACTATGCCGGTAAATATGTTCATTGCCAGCATCATACAATTCATAATTGTTGAATTAGAAATTTCAGGACTAGAAAATTCTTGAGGTTGAAGCATGATGAATCTGGTCTGCCATTGTCACTTTCTTTGTAATTGATATGGGAACCAAACAAAGTCCTTTGCTTTTTAGGTCAACCTCCAATTTTTCACACAGTTAAGAAACAAAATGGTCAGAGACAAGCATATGTAATATGGCATTTAATAAGTAAGAAAATAATTGTACAACATGATAATTAATAATCAACCAAAGTATATGGATCTTTAATTGTACTAAAGTAAGAGAAGCTCAGCATCTGAAACAAAGTTTACAATCCCATAAAAAAAATTAACTTAGAGTAATCTCAAAATAAGTTCAAGTTTTCTTATAATCTAGTTTTAGCCTTTCAGGGCATTTCAATTTGAGATCATAATCATTTTTTTTAGATCTCATAGTGTCACATTATTTTCAAGATTTCTAACATTTTTTATTCTAATAGTAAATGTCATTTTGAGATTTTAAACTATTTTTTAGGTCTCACAAGGGACCCACCTTCCCTTTCCTTTTTTTATCTCATGCTTCCCCACCACTCACCCTCTCCTTTTTTCCATTTATGTTTTCTCTCACACACCCCCACCCCTTACCTTTTGTCGTGCCACCCACCCCTACCCCTACCCTTTGCGAACCCCACCACCCTCACCTCCCTCCGCCCCAAACCTCCACCCTCACCTCCCTCAGTTGCAAACCCTACCCCCACCCCCACCCTCACCCTCCACCACGTGACAAACCCCCACCTTTACCTCCATTCATTGCGAACCTCATCATTTGTCGCGCAACAAACCTCCCCACTGCATCAGATTTCACATGAAAGAGAAACCGATTAATGAATTTTTGATTTCACATGATTGTTAACGACAAAGAAACTTATATAGAACAAGGAATTGGTTGTTAATTAATTAATGAAAGGATCTTTGGTTGGTCTTGGACCTTGGTTAATTTCTTCTTAAGAAACACACTATTTGATAAGATATATATTTTTTTTTATAAAAAGAAAAAGAAAACACCAAATTAATATTTTTCATAGCAAAGAAAAAATATATATTCAAAGGAACAAGAAAGCCATACATAACTCTATTGTACCAATAATGGAACAAGTAATGCAAAACAAGAATAGATCATCAAATAAAAATGTTAAGATTGACAGAGTTGTAAGACTTTATTAATTAATCTGTGTTAAATACTCATAATATATAGTGGAGGGTAAATTTTTTTATAAACACTTTTAATATAAAAAATAAGAAAAAAAATTAACTTTTTTATAAGTTAAAACGAGTTTTTCATTAGTTAATTATTAGTTAATTTGTAAAAGCTCTCATATAACCTTTTTAAAAGATGAGAAGACATCTACAAATTAGCTAATAGTTAGTTAATGAATGACACACTCTAGTTTATGAAAAAACTCATTATATATATATATATATATATATATATTCTTCTTTTGAAAGTGTTTCTAGATAAACTTACTCAAATAAGTTCAAGGGTTTATACTCATGTAGTTATATTTTTTTATTAGAAATTATAATTCAGAGCAAAATGAGGATCATAATGTTGTAATACATGATTTTCTGTTTATTGGATCAAACTAAATTTTTAGAGGAAATACAGTTCGTGAATCATTAGACGGATGTTTGTTTCAAAAGGAACTATAACGAAAGAGAATGCTAATGAAAAGAGGAATAAAATATAATTCATATTTCAATTCTAGTCATCCCAAGTTACTAGATTCCTGAGCAAACGAATTTCTCCATTGGTTCTTGAAAAGAGCATGACTCATATCAGTTAAATTTAAATCAATTTGAAAGATTGTTTACAACACAAAATGCATTTTACATCGAACAGGAAAACGAGTGATATATGAACACCAATAGACATCATGAGGGCACAGTAGATTCTTATTAAGTGTCGTAAAACACCAATAGCAGTAGTGCTTAACAAGATGCAGTAGGAAGAGAAAAATAAATCAGTCTGACAAAAGGGATCACATACACCAAAAATCATGTATTACAACATTAACAATAGAAATTGCCACCTTTAAGGAGAAATATCTAAGGTTGATACATGCTATTCATTTTGCTTCTCCTCAGAATGAGACCCGACTCAATTTACAACTTGATTTCAGAAATTCCCAATTACAGAAACAAACCCAATGATGTTCCCAACTAAAAGTGCTGCTTTGAGAGCGAATTTCGCCAATTCTTTTATCCAGAACGTCTTTTTGTTATTACTACCAGAGTTATCAACAACATCCGGAGGTGCAACATTATCCTCACCCTTTATCATTTTAACAATGATTGTATCAAAAACGCTAGAAAGAATGCCCCGAATCCCGTCAACATCTTCTTTTTCTGCATCCACACTAAACTCAAGCCATTATAAGGCACTCTCAATTGCATCATTGATCTTTCCCTTGTCTTCCGGAGAAAGCTTCAAACTAATCTCCTTATCGTTTATAGCATTCCTTATGTTGTATGCATGTTTCTCCAAAGCATGCCTTGATTCTACCTTCTTCCTACACATGTCATCTTGAGCTTTGTACTTCTCTGCTTCTTATATCATCCTCTCAATTTCTTTCTCCAAAAACCTTCCTTTGTCATTTGTTATGGTCACCTTCTTGGTTATTCCCCTAGATTTTTCCTTGGCAGAAACATGTAGGATGCCATCTGTTGGGGTATCTCGGACCCTCAAATCAAATTGCGGAAGCGGAAATTAAAAATAAAAAGGGAGCGAGAGAGACAATCAGAATTTGTTTTACGTGAGGAAACCTTCCTCAATGTGAGAAAAAAAAACTCACGGGACCTAGTCCAGAATCAAAATCCACTATAACAATAACTAGTTACAATGAATCAAAAACACACCAATGTGGTAGTACATTCAACCTCTACAACAATGGTAGTCACTCAAACGCTCACAGTGTTTCACTCTAAGCTCTCAAATATGCAGGCACGGTGACTTATTCAAATATGACACTCAAGACTGTTACTTGAGACTCTCAATTTTTTGTATGTCTTGTCTTCACCCTTACTCATCTATTTATAGGATGAATTAGGTTTACAATGGACTGGGCCTAAGCCATCGAATATTATTTGATTTGGTCAATCAAATAAAAACAGAAAATATCAATCAAATAAAAACGGAAAGTATCAATCAACTAAAAACGAAAATTATCCAACAAATCTCCCCCTTCCGTTTTTCAATGAGACCGGGGTCTTCAACTTCAACAACCCGACCTTCTTTCTCGGCTTCAATGTGCCGACTTCATCAACAATGCATGACAAGATGCAGGAAACAAAAATCAATCTGATAAAATGGGATCAGATACACCAGAAAACAAGTCTTACACATTAATGTTCTAATAGTTCCTAGTCAGAAACTGACACTTTGAATTAGAATCTTCAAAATAATAAATAACAAGCTGTTTATTGACAACTTTCTCTATTGACATTTTACCAAGTTTTAATAAACTAACTAATTTGACAAACAGTCAACAATCACGGAACCAAATCCAATGATATCACCTGTAACAGCTGAATGCACTGCCTGGAGAGCAAATTTTGCCAATATTGATAACAAGCGATTCTTCCCACTATTGCTACTAGAGTTAGCAACAGCACCTTGTGGCACACCATTATCCTCATCCTTAATCATCTTCACAATAACTGGATCAAAAACGCTAGAAAGAGTGCTCCGCATGTTGTCAAAATCATTTTGTTTTGCATCCATGCTGACCTCGAGCCATTCTAAGGCACAAACAATTGCATCATTGATCTTTTTCTTGTCTTTTGGAGAAAGCTTCAAGCTAATTTCCTTGTTGTTTATAGCATACCTCATGTTGTATGCATGTTTCTCCAAAGCATGCCTTGATTCTACCTTCTTCCTAAACATCTCATCTTGAGCTTTGTACTTCTCTGCTTCTGATATCATCCTCTCAATTTCTTTCTCCAAAAGCCTTCCTTTGTCATTTGTTATGGTCACCTTCTTGGTTATTCCCCAAGATTTTTCCTTGGCAGAAACATGTAGGATGCCATCATCATCAAGTTCAAAGCAAACGCTGATTTGAGGAACACCACACGGAACTGGAGGAATTTCTAGCACAAACTTACCCAACAAGTTGTTGTCTCTAGTTGTTTGCCTCTCACCCTCATAAACATGAATCAAGATATTGGTTTGGTTATCAAAATGTGTTGTGACTACATCTTCCATCTTTGTAGGAATGCTAGTATTCCTAGGAATGATTACTTTCATGATACCTCCATCTTCTTGCAACCCAAGGGAAAGAGGAGTGACTTCCCTCAGTAAAGTGTTTTGAACCTTCTCACTGAACTCACCATTAAGCATAGAAGCATGGACAGCAGCACCATATGCAACGGCCTCATCAGCATTGATGCATTTGCGGAGATCCTTCCCATCAAAGAAGTCACTTAATAGTTGCTGCAATATGGGAATCCTAGTAGATCCACCTACAAGGACAACATCATCCACTTTACTCTTGTTCATCTTAGAATCCATTAGACACTTCTCTACAAACTCCATACACTTGTTAAAGTAGTCCTTGTTGAGTTCCTCAAACTTTGCTCGAGTTATTGATGAATAGAAATCAATACCACCATACAAAGAGTCTACCTCAATGGTTGTGACAGTAGTTGATGAGAGTATCCTTTTTGCTTTCTCACAAGCAGTCCTCAACCTCCTAAGGGCTCTTGAGTTTCCACTAATGTCCATTTTGTTCTTTCTCTGAAACTCTTTCACACAGTAATTCACCATATTGTTATCGAAGTCCTCTCCTCCGAGGTGAGTGTCTCCAGAAATTGCCTTAACTTGTATATCATCCTTCTCAAAAACAAGAAGAGAGACATCCAAAGTACCACCACCAAGATCAAACACAAAAACATTCCTCCTTTCATTATTACAATTTTTCATTTCAAGGCGATATGCAATTGCAGCAGCAGTTGGCTCATTGATGATTCTCAAAACATTGAGGCCAGCAATGGCACCAGCATCTTTGGTAGCTTGTCGCTGAGAGTCGTTGAAGTAAGCAGGCACAGTGATAACAGCATTGTTCACTGTTGATCCAAGGAATGACTCTGCAATCTTTCGCATCTTTGCCAAAACCATTGATGAAATTTGTTCTGCATAAAAATGCTTTTCCTCACAATTGTAATCAACAGCAATCATTGGTTTGTCATTAACATCAGAAATGACTTTGAATGGCCATAGCTTTATATCACTTTGAACCACTGGATCGCTAAATCTCCTACCAATTAGGCGCTTTGCATCTACAAAATAAAACAAACCTCATTATAATCAGTGATTCAGTGATGTGTACAGTATTTTAAATTGCTATAGCCATCTTGTTGCAATGACCATTGCATTGTAACCATTGTTAATCAGAACTCAAAGTCCTTAACGGTTGTCATCAACAATCAAAATGTTGGGACCACATCGGAAACACTCTAATAAATCCTTAGATATATACAAATAATAATAATAGTAGTAGGAATAAATAAATAAAGAATTTTTACATTCTCCTCCTATCACAAATTATTATATAAGTAATTTTTTCATTTTTATAATAATGATAATGGACTAACAAAATAATTTTTTTTACACTGAGCTTATATAACATTTAAACTCTTATGTTTTAGGGTGAGCTTGATCAACTACTAACATGATGTTTTTTAAGAGGTTCCAAGCCCACATTCATATGCAAGCTCAGCAATAATTTAATTTTTTATTAATTTTTTAGGGTGAGCTTGATCAACTACTATTAATTTTTTATTAACAATAATTATGTATTTTATTCTCTATACTATATATGCTTTATCCTTTACAAGACGAAGAAGAAAACTTTCGTACACGGTTTGCTGATAATAAGAAGATTTGACTTCAAAACTTCAAAAGCTGGCATCGTGATCCACATTCTCAAAAACTCATTTTATATTAAGGAGAAATAGAAAACACTTTTCACTTTAAAACTACCACATTCTCAAAAACTCATTTTTAGTCTTATTGAAGCATTAATTCTCCTTCCAAGATATATTAGAAATTTAGAAGATAGATTCCAAGATATATACTCTCCAAGCCATTCTTAACATACGCAGTGTATATTCAAAGGAAAATGCTTCTTAGTGGGAATTTATCCTAAAAAAGCTTACATTGATCTCACTTGATCTAAAAAGACAAGTAAAAGTTCGAATAAGAAACCTATCAAATGTGAAACCTAGCTTATATCTTACTCCATTAAATTAACCCTTTAGGATTTTCATTTCAGAAGTTAACCAAATACTAGAATTGTGTGTGAGTATATTCATGAATGAAAAAATTACAAATGACCTTATATATTTTACTTTCCATTTAAAGTAAGCATATGCAAAAGTAATTGTGTGTTGATGACTTGTTGATCATTGGTTCGAATTCAGAAACACATATACAAGGATAAGGTTATTGTGTACAATATCTCTCTTATTTACCTGTGCATAGCATCAAACCTCCGAACAATGAGATAAGTAGTTTTTTTTTTAAGCAATCATAATTAAGCTAAAGGGTTTAGTATGTTACCAAAGACAGTGTTGGTTGGATTGGTAGCAGCCTGGTTCTTGGCAGCATCACCAATCATCCTTTGGGTGTTATTGAAAGCAACATAAGAGGGTGTTGTTCTGTCTCCTTGGTCGTTCACGATGATCTCCACTTGATCATGCCGCCACACTGCAATGCATGAGTATGTCGTGCCCAAATCGATTCCTATCGCAGGTGTCTCGCCATTTGTCGCCATTTTTCTCTTCCAAGTAAGACAATGGAGTTTGGACAAGAAGTTTCGATAATCAATATGAGAACAAAGTACTTTACAAGATACATATAAAAAGATATACAGTACTTGGAATCAACTCTTCGCGTGGTACATCACTTTCACAAGATAATGTTAAACAATCGCTCGTTCAATTTTTATTCAATCACTTTCAATACTGACTGTAAATTGAGTTTCTTATACAACTCAACCATATGAGAAAACAAGTTGCAAGTTGTTGATCGAGACTGCACTTTTTTTCATAACTCCTAGCTGTTTTTTATATGGAACCTTTCAGTCTTTATTCTTTAAGGATGGCTGTCATTAAAGAAAACAGAAATAATGGCTGTTTTTTTTAATATATATCAAAAATAGAAAACTTATGGTTATATCTACCCAACGTAAACCACTTATAACAATATATCCCAACGAAACCAAAAGAATCAAGTTGCTGTACACTTGTACTATATGTTGACCGTTTCTGATTTGACGATGTCTTCACTCTTTTCACATGGTTGTTGCGTTCATATTATAATACTAGCTTGATATACGTTGGGTTTTCAAAACTTGAAACACAATTTTAAAGTCAACAGTTATTTAATCAAAGGTGTGAAATATTTTACAAATTTGGAAAATTGTTTCTTACTCAGAAATAAATCATTTGGACTCATTCTAACCTAAATTTATGTATAAATTATTCCTAATCATCGAATCTAATTGTTAAGCACCAGCCTAAAAGATTTGTCGAACCTCCATGGTATTGACCACGGAAGTAGTTTTGACTAGCTTCTCCAGATTTTATGACGCTCAATAAGTTATTCGATAGTGTCCAGAGGTAAGAAAATCCCAGAATATGAACACCATATCTATTGCTCTTGTTTCTTACTATTATATCATGTTCATCCCACGCTATTGGTGTCATTTTTTACCGTGACTGTTTAAGACCTTTTTCTTATTAGAGCATCTTTAATGTTGGATTTTGGGATGTATCTTCAGCTAAGATCCAATGAAAAAATCTGAGATCAAATGAAAAAAAAAAAAAACAGCGAAAAGTAAAACTAACCAGGGGGAAGCGGAGTTGCGCGGCGGAGGGGGAGGAAGACGGAGGAGGAAGTTTTGGAGGAGAGGGAGGAGAAAGAAAAATAAAAAGAAAAAAAAAAGAGAGACTGTTCTAGACAGGAGAGAGAGGTAGGAGGAAAATTGTCTTCGTCAACTTTGTCATGTATTGATATTGCTTCGTCAACTTTGTCATGTATTGATATTGTCTTCGTCAAGTGACTTCGTAATTATACATACATTTCAAGTCCCAAGCTTACGGTAACGAAAAGCTTGATTTCAAGAGTGTTTTTAGACTTTTAGTTATGTTCTCTTGTTCACACCCAATGGCTAAGGAAATTTTCAATGAGATTAGAAAAAAGGGTTAAAGGAGGTTGGGTTTGTCCCACATCCAGAATCTGTTTTGCATGATCTGACTTGCGAAAAGGAGGGGAATCTATTTTCTTTTCATTTTTTATTTTCATTTTCTAAAAATAATTTTATTTTCAAATTTTCGAGAGTTAGAAAACGTGTATCTTGAGAAAAAAAAAATTTAAAAGTGTCATCGCGTTTTTTACTATTCAGGAAAGACTTATGATTTGCTGTTCAAACAAACTTATTTTTACTCTTATTTTTTATTTTTTAAAAATAAAATAAAAAACACTCAAAGCACCACCTATTTTCATAGTGAGAGGATGTAGCCACGATCAAGGTAAGAGACTACTCAAGGCCCTTTTTTTTATAGGGGTAACAATTTTTTTATTATGTCTATATAAATATTAAAATAAAAAATGTTTCATAATGTTATAATGCATCAATGTTAATGTGGGCTTGAAGAACTATTTTTTGTTCAATTGAGTTGTAAAATGTAAAAAGAAATAAATTAGGAGCATAAAAGAAAATAATAAAAATTAAAAATTATAAAACATGATAATTCTTATTTGAAGAATTCAAAGTCAAAGATTTTAACAATTGAATTAAAATGAAGCTTTATGATATTCAATGTTTTGAAGACATTTGATTGCTTTCTTGATGCATCTACAACTTATAGAAGTTTATTGTTGCATCTATTAAAAGAAGTATATAGAAATTGAAAATGTTAAAATCTTAACTAGATCTATTATGTCACAAGTAAATTAAATAGTTTTATTTTGATTTTTATTCAAAATTATTTTTAAAGAGTCTTGATTTTTTAAAGAAAATTTAGGGGGAGAGAATAATGCCCCAGTACAACATTTATCTCACTCCAAGAACACGTGTTATGAAAAGATTAATAATAAAGTTTTGCAACAAAAAAATTATATGAAGGATATAATATTTAAATGATTATAAAACATACTTTTTTTCAGCTCGTGACACAAAATCTCAAGATCAACCCTGCTACGATCATGTGTGAACTGTCATTTTGCCATAAAGCTTATATCAAAGCTTGTTGAAACGGAAATAATTGCAAGAGATGCAAATCGGTTTCACCATTGGTTTCATGTGGAGACTATTGGTAATAAGAATGGCTCAACCACAAAACAGCTGTAATTTTTCCTTGTTTTGTCAAATACCTTATTGATTTGGAATCTTTGGCAGAATCATTTCCTTAATATTAGCAGAGACAAAATGAACATTTTGTTGATCAATCACAACACAGCTTTCGAATGTAATCTAATTATATATGTGTAAGAGCTGATACTTCCATACACTTTGTTATTGAAAAAATTAACTGCCCTTTCACTATAGTCATTTGCTATTTTTCATTTTAGTAGAAAACTCAAAATGGTCACGAAAATGATGGTTTGCGAGTTTGAGCTGCAACGCCCTCCTGTCCTTTAGGAAGTTGGTCTGGTGCAATTCCTTTGTGAATAAGTACCAATCACCCGAATCAAAAAGTTTGATCAACATAATTTCTTATGTAAAATGAATCATAGAAGAAAAAGAATAGTAATAGAAGGGAAAATAAAGAACATTTTTTTTGTGTGTGATTTCTCAAATAAAATAAATTACAAAATAAAGTGGTTAAACAATGAGCTTTGTAAATTACTACGGACATGATATAATGTTTTGGTCTGTGTTACAATTTACAATCACATTTGGAATGTATAAGGTGGATTATTGCTTTTACTTATGTTCAAAATCTGCTTTTAGATGTTACCAAAAAAAGATGTGTTTTTAGATGCCCTGTTCTTTTCTTGTTTAGTGATGCTTGCTGTAGAAAGTTCTTCTTTATCAGTGGCTGCAGGAGAGCATGAAATCAGGGGAGAAATACTATTGAGGTCAGATAAGTATGTAACGAAGTTGGATCATCAAGGTGACTAAAAATACTAAAGTCCGGAGCCTGAGCCAACTAATGGGAGTATTTTCAACATTGTTTAGCAGTTACATAAGAAAATCATCAAATCACCTCTTGAGAATATGAAAATTGTAAATGTTGAAAGCATTAAAGATAGAAGAGAAAATATTCTAGTTTAATTAACAAACACAGCAAGTAGTCCTGTTGAAGTTGATAGTTGACAGATTAAATTATGCTAACACAAGGCCTCACTTTTTTATGCTGAAAAGGAGGCAGCATATAATTTCAGTTTTTAATACATTGATAAAAAGACTTTAAAGAGTTCAAATGAACTAAGGAGAAAACAATACAGAGAAATATATTGTACAGCTAAATATCTGTCAAAGCTGAGACTATATACTTCATTGTGAACTTAACTGAAAGTAAGAAGCACTTAAATCTTCAAATGGCCTGCCACAAGCATCAACTTTTGGATCTCAAAGTCCCAAGAGTTCTAATCACAAGGAAGAATATAATTTTCAGTTTATAAATAAGATGTAATTTCATGAAAGCAACGTTTTATTCTTTGAATTTTTACAAGTCTAACCACACTGGATATAGATAGACATTGATATGGTTTGCAAAAAGATATTAAAAGTCTTGCAAAACAAGGAAGAGGATATACATACTTTTACAGTAATCATAATATCCCGACTCTAACATGGGGAATGCGAGCTATTTTTGGCCGGTCCTGTCCTGTTTCCTTCTCACATTGCTTCTCTAGCACAGGACAACCATAAATACTCAACCTTTTTAGACTGCTAAAGCTTAGGCTAGTTGGAAGACATGTCAACTTAGAACAGTAGCCAATGTTCAATTCACGAAGCGGGACAAGGTTTCCAAAGCAGTCAGGCAAGGATTCTAGGTTGGGAAGATCCCATAATGTTAACTACTGCAAGGCAGTCATATGTTGTAAAGCCTCATGCAAACCTTCCACCTGGCTACATCCTTCAACAGACAAATCATCAAGGCTTTTAAAACCTGCCAACACTTTGAACTTACGACATCCCTTAATAACTAATTGCTTGAGTGAAGCACTAGACATCCACTATGGGAAATTGCCCCGTTTATATCCTCCCACACAAGTTGTTGGGGATGAGGTTGAAGTACTTCAAGAATTTGCTCAACATTTTCTTGTAACTCAGACTCTTCATTTGTGTCCCATGACAACCACAACCTATTTAGTTGCTTACTAGACATGTTGACTTCTTTGGCATCCATTACACTTTTCACTTTTCCCAAAGGCTTGATGTGACGATCTCCTTTTAGCTTCAATGGTCCAAATTTTTCCAAAAGGAACCCTCTTTCCTTGTCAACTAAGTACATGCTTAAACTCCTTAGGGAAGTCAATTTCCCTATCTGAGGAGGCAAGCTTGACAGTGAGAAACAACCATTTAAAGATAGCTTTGTAGAGATTTTAAGCCTATCAAACTGTTAGGCAACTTTTTGGAGACTTCGACAATAGTCCAAGTTCAAAATATGCAAATTCCACAATTTACATAGCAATTCTGGAAGAGTTTCAAAGGGACTCCAAGATATGTTTTAAGTATCTTAGATGTTTTAAATGACCAATTGAAGATGAAAATTCTTCATCAGGAGAAAGTTGGCCACCATATTGATGTGGCAATACATAGCTCCTCAAAGATTTCACTTGATGCAAGTGAATTGAATCAAACCTCGACATATGATCTGAGAGATGGTGGATTCTTTCAGACAAAGCAGTTACATCATTTTAATTTGTAACGCTACAAACCTCTTTTGCAACAAACTGTACAAGATCATGAATCTTGAATCTTGTAACTTTACCAAATTTATCGGTCTCAATATCCTAACAAAATGATCTCCGATATAATTCATGCCACACACCATCACCAACATCTTCGGCATCTAATATTTCATTAGATGAAATGAATCTATTAGCCATCCAAAGTTCAATTAAATATTGCTTTTATATAATTTCATCCTTGTGAAATATTGCACAGTAAGCAAAACATTGTCCGAGTTTTATTGACAAGTTCAAGTAACTTAACCTCAAGGCTGGCATTACAGAGTTCTCAGCATGTGCTAAATTGCTTTCCTTAACATATAACCGCTCTTTTGAAGCGTAAAAGACCTTCCAGTGATTTTGCTGCAAGAGGCACCCCTCCACACTTTTTTACTATCTCGTTCCGTGTGACCACAAGCTTTGTTTGTTCAATCTCATTTGGTCCAAAGGCTTGGTATTTAAACAATTCCCAACAATAATTTTCAAATAGCAAAGATAATTCATGAGGAGGAACTATTCCAATGACTGCTGCAACCGTTGGAAGACGAGCAGTGACCAAAATAGATGTACCCTTTTCCTCACAAGCCAACACAGATTTCAACCTCTGCCAATTCAGTTGCTTATCATCCCACACATCATCCAAAACGAATGTATATCTTTTCCTTTGAAGCAGGTAATGAAGTCTTCTTTGTAGTGGCTCTAGTTCCAAATTCTCACAAGCATGCCCAGATGCTGCTTCAATAATAGTTTTTTCCATTCTCTTCAAACTGAAATCTTCTGAAACAAATACCCAAATTCTTGACTGAAAGTGGTTGACTACCCTTTCATGATTGAAGATGAGTTGGACAAGTGTTGTTTTTCCAAGTTCCCATAGACCTAGTTCCCCTAGACCTACAATTGGATAGACCGGTAAATCTTCAGAATGAGAAGCATCACCAACCAAAAAGCCTATAATTTTATCCTTATCTTTTCTTTTCCATATACCCGTGGTTTTGGCGCCATTCAATAACTCCACTTCTTCTCTCTCGCATCATCTCAATCAAATGAAACTTAGTCCTTTCTTCAGCAATTTCTTGTAATCTCACTTATTCTTTTCATTTTATTATCAATTTTGTGACGGAAAGCGACATGTTTGGGATGAAAAGAGGATAAGCAACAGCATTGTACCTTCTCTGATACACCACACTTGACTCCTTGATACTCCAACCCCAATGCTTCATAGGAATACTCGTCCATGATGTCATGCAGCTCGTAAGCAGCATCCTTTAGCTTTTGCAGCCAATCCTTTATAAATGTATTTGAGAATTGTTTCTCCTCGGCATCTTCAAGTGCAGCCTTGATTGTAGTGAACAAGCTGGAAAGCCTTTTCATTTCTTGATGGAACCAAAAAAAAGTCCTAGCTCCTTCTAAATGAGTGAGTTCAGATTCTCAAGCATAATATCAAGGACAGCCTCGGCCATCTTCCAAGTTCTATCTCACAAAATGCAAGCGAGGTTTGTGTGCTTTAGAAATGGCAATGCAATGATATCATCAAGTGAGAGATAAGATTAAAAAGCAGAGGAGCCGCTTTGGGTAGACTTAGGAAATGTTTGGGTGTAACCTTGTTTACTAATTCTATAAAAAGTAACTTTATTTCATTTTTTTTCTTCGTATTATCTTCTCCTATAAGTATTTCTAAAAAAGCTTATCCACACATACTCTTAGTAAATAAACAATTAACTAGGAAGAAATGTATTACTTGAATTTGCTCAAGATGCAAGTTTTCTCACGTAATTAACTCATGATGTTTTATCGGGTTAAATATGTCTTTAGTGAAAAAAGTAACATGGTCCTACCTACGTGTTTGACTAAATGCTTCAATGTGCTCTAATTTAGTTTGGGAAAGAGAAACCAGAACTAAATCCAGCTTCAAGAAGCCAGGAACTGAATAGGCTAGATCTCTATTGATCTAATTGAAGTGCTTTTGTTTATGTGTTTAGAATTTGCAAAAACAAATATATATATATATATATATATATATATATATTGAAAGATAATGAACACGGTTCTATGGCTTGAAAACTCCTTAGCCTATTGATTTGGGGTTGGGTTTGTACCGCATACTGAATCTGTTTTACCTTTGCATAATCTAAATTATGAAGAGAAGGAGGAGAATCTTAGGTTTCATAGTGAGAGGATAGCTGTTGTTCATGTGCTTCTTAGTACTGCTTCAGGAACTACACTTATAATAACAAAGAATCTTAGAGCATGTGTGAAATGTCATTCTGCCATAATGCTTATATTAAAGCTTGTTGAAAGGGAAATAATTGTAAGGGATGCAAATCGTTTTCATCATTTTAAAGATGGTTTGTGTTCATGCGGCAGGAGACTATTGGTAAGAAGAATTAATGGCTCAAGCTTATAGCAGCAATTGCTGTTACTGGCACTTTCCCGGATTAATTGAGTGCTTGCTAGTTTTGTTAAATACCATACTTATATGGAACTAACTTTTCTTCAATATCAGTAGAGACAGCATGGACATTTTGGTGATCAATCACTGCTTTTGAATGTAGTTGTCTGATGATATGTGCATCAATTAAGAGCTGATACTTGCTTACATTTTGTTATTTAGACTTACCTTATGTTTGGTTGGTTGAGGAAGGAAAATAGGGGAAGGAAAGAAAATTTTAAAATTTGAAAGGGAAAGAAAATGGAAGGAAGGAAAAATTTAAATTTTTGTATCTACAAAATAATTATTCCTTCTATTTTCTCTCCAAACAAATATAAGAAAATATTTCGTTAATCGTGTTTTTTTTTTTTTTTTTTTTCTTTTCTCCCTTTTCCCTCCTACCAAATGAACCCTTAAGGTTGTGTTTATTTTGAAGGATGAAAATAATATACAAGAAAATTTTTGTACCTTTTTATGTGGGATCCACACTTTTTTCATTCTACTTTAATTTTAAAATTTATCTTTTATTTTTAATCATTTTCTGTTTCATTTTCATAGAAAGTTAATGTATTTGCCTGTATTTTTTTATTGAAAACATTTCCTAAATTAGGACCAAAAGTGAAAACAAATTTCAAATTTTTGGAAACATGAAACATGAAAAAACACGGTGGAAGTTCTGTAATCAGGTAGTAACTTATGGCAGCCTATTTCTTGTTTTCGTCTCTAAACTATCATTTCCCCCACTGTCCACCTTCTTACTCCAGATTTGCAACAAATCATGAATGTGTTGCAATATAAACTGTTGATTTTTTTTTAGTAACAATTGAAATTACTTACTTCATTCTTAATCGTTTTAAAAAAAGTCAAATCTAGGACTTGTTAGTGTTGGTGTTGCACTCTGTTGCTCAGATTTCAAGTGTGTTCTATTTTTCTCTAGCATGTTGTGCTTCTCTCTTCTTTTTTTCCTGTAAAATATCTTTAAAGTAAGCATAATTTGGGAGGGTGGGAATCGATTGCCCACAATAATCTGATGTTGAATCATCAAATTCAAATTCAATCGATGAAATAAGACATTGACCAAATTCTATTTATAGATATTGCTATGCGTAAATATTCCAAACCCAATCTGATTTGAACTCATGCCAACTATTTGAACAGATATTTTATTTCATGGGTATCCACAAAAAGGGCATCCTCGAAACAGAACATATCTATTCATGCATTTCCTTTTTCCAAAGGCATTTCAACTATTTTTTTTTTAAGTCTTCGGATATGATTCTATATTTAGAGTTGTACGGATGTGATATCATGACCCTTCAATTGATGTTGGAATTTATAATAGAAACATTCATTAAATTGAATGTCACGTGAAGTATCATTATGAAGCTTCAGGTAAACTATTCCCATGATTGCAAACAAGTTCAATTTCAACTTGCTCTGCCTTTATTATGGCAATTTGTGTACCAGAAGACTAGGAAGCTTGTTTTGTGGTGTAGTTCTTTTAATGCCAGGTTTATTTATAACAAATTGGAAGAAGATGACAACTTACAAATTTGAATCATACGTCGTGCTATGTTTCTATGGACCAAGTTTATATAGTAAGTAGACATGTAAAAGGCAGGTTTAATGTGAATTTCAAGCACGTTGGCAGGGTTAGAATCTAATTCAGTTCGTTTAATCAGTGAGAAATGTTTTTACTTCGAGATGTATTTTGCACTTTAAACAAGTTGGGTCGTGATTATACACACCAGACAATAATTGTATTGTTCACTTTTTTTCCCTCTCTCTCTCTCTCTCTCTCTCTCTTCAATTTCTTCTATTTAACTAACTTGATGAATCGTCATTGTCTAGGGTTGTACCGATAGCTTTCCACCAACAACTTTGATTAGTTTCGTTTGTTGACAACCAAGGACCTTAGCAAAAAAGGAGCAGAAATTAAGATTGTTTCATTTATTTTTTTTTGAGAGAGAGAGAGGGAGGAAAGACAAAATGAAAAAGAAAGGATTAGCAAATTTTTGTGATGAGATGTTAGCTTAGGCATGTGGACTATGGCATTTTTGTTTACAAGAGTTTTTATATGAAACTTTCAAAATTCTAAGTTTCTTATTTGCTAAACTTTTTTTTTTCCTAGAAAGAAGAATTCTCATCTAAAATTGAGTTTTCAAAAATGTTTATTTTTCTTTTATATTTCCATACTTTTATTTTAGATGAGATAATAACTTTTATTATATAATCATTCTATCACTTAGTGGTATTTTTTGGTTGGGTCAGTTGGATTTAGTTAAATTTGTTATCCAATAAAATCAAAATTTTATGAATTGGTTTGAATTTATGTAATTTTATTGACAATCAACATGATCATTTACGAGTTGAATTAATCAAATTTGAACATTTTTTTTATTTTGTAAAATTAAATTTTTTTAAAACAAATATGATTTCACGCAAAATTTTGTAAATATATAATAATATCCTTCAAAGAGATCAAATTGTAATAATATTTTATTAATAGAATGAGTGATTTCAATGTTAATATAATATTTTTAATTTAGAAAAAATAAAATAATACATTAACATAAAAAGACATAAACTAAATCAAGACAAAAATAAAAAACAATAGCTAAAAAATGAAAAAAATAAGGATAGTTTAATTTAATAATAATAAAATAAACTATTTTAGAAAAATTATAATATTATTTATTGAATATTTAATTATATATATATATATATATATATATATATATATATAATTTAATTAGATGTCACATGTCAAGTTGAGTTGAGATACAGGTTAACTTACTAAACTGTTATTAGACCTACACATTTAATACATCTAAATAGATTGGATTGAATTTGATTTAAATTCTCAAAATTAATTTAAATTAATTAGAGATTGATATGAATTGTTTAGATTTGGAAGTTATTCAATACTCCTACCATCACTCCCACGTTACAATCGATGACAATTATTTTGCTCCTATTTGCTATATTATTTTTAATAATCTAATCTAATTAGTAACAAGCTTCGGTCACTCTTGGCAATTGGTTGGTGGTGGGTGACAGCTGACAAGTGACTTAGCCAATATTCCTTCTTCAACATTATCGGTTATTAATAATGGTTAACAAATTCAATTGTGCTATTAATTGTTGAAATATTTTTAAAAAAATTCTACAGTATTTTTTTTTTATCTGAGGATTGTTCTAAGAAAAGGGACGTCCCTCTCATCTTCAAGAATTTCCAAATCAAAACCTTTCATAAACTTTTTCTCAGTAATGCTTTCATCCATTCAAATAAAGAAAATTTCTTGTTATTTTCAAATTTCATACTGTCTGTTTAGGCTTGGACATAGCTTGATAATTTATTTTGAAAAAAACACAAAAAATTTTAAAAAATTATTTAAATAACTTTTTAGTCTATGTAATATAGAATTATTTTTGTTTTGGTTCTCTTAATTTTTTAGTTTAATTGTCATACATTGTAAATTAAATAAAAATCATTCTTAAGATATTTATTCTAAAAATTAACCTACAATTTTTTTTAGATAATATGTTCTTAAATAATAGTGTAATTTTTTTTACAGTATTAATACATTCTAAATATTTTTATTTATTTATTTTGACCTCTATAAAAAGTTTGTTTTATTTAAT
>PYAF01001762.1:417353-427784 GCA_007407185.1 Glycine tomentella
ACTTATATAAAAAATTAATTTTATAACCATCAACTAGCCTAAAATTGTTTTCACTTAACCAATGATTATAATTTTGAGTTTGAATTTTAAACATACCTCTATACTAAGAGGTTGGAGAGAGAAAAAATATTATTTTTAATAATCCTACTTAACTTAAATAAGATTATATTTTATAGAAAAATATGTAGTTTTTACTAAAATAAAACATCTATTTTGTAAAAATAATAATTTAATCAATGATATTATTTTTGTTGAGATAATCTAACTTACTAAACCAATGATTGGATATATATAGTTAATATACTAAAATTAAGATTGAATTATCAAATAATATCTAAATTATATTTTTAACAAAAATAGTTGTATTTATCTTCTAATCAAATTCTAAATTAATTATTTTTAATAAATCGGAGGGTTAAAAAGAAATCTAATCGATGATTATTTAAGCCAAAATCTATTTACTATTTCACATTCACAATACATTGATACAAACACGTAATTATACCTAAGTCTCACTTTATTTTTGTTTTATTTATATACAGTGGGTGATCTATAAAGTAACGGAAACTGCTAACAGTATAGAGCGAGAGAGAGAGAAACAAAGCAGAACCCATTTGGATCCTCTCTTCTCTTCTTTGATCTCCGTTACCCTTTTTGTTTTCTCAACACAGAGAGAGAGAGAGAGAATCTTTCGAAGTTCGTTTGCGTGTGTTGTGTGGTCAGTCACCGATGGCAGCACCACCTGCGAGGGCACGTGCCGATTACGATTACCTCATCAAGCTTCTTCTTATTGGCGATAGCGGTTAGTTACCCCTTTTTTTTTTGCTCTTTTTCTTTCTCTCTTAAGCAAACCAAACGCCCTAGCTTCTTTCGGATTCAGATCTTATTGCTTTTTTTCTTCTTCTCGGGGTTTGGTGATTGATTAGATTGGAGACGCATCATTCAAATTATGTTTATGTTTTTTTTTTCCTGGATTGAAAGCTATTATCTGGTTAATTGTCTCCTTTTTTATTATTTTTTTAGGGAATTTAATTGTGGAGTATTATTTCTTTTAACACGTGATTGCTATATTTGACAATGTCTAAGATGAGGCAATGACACAAGATGA
The DNA here is from genome assembly GCA_007407185.1 of Glycine tomentella. Taxonomy (NCBI): domain Eukaryota; kingdom Viridiplantae; phylum Streptophyta; class Magnoliopsida; order Fabales; family Fabaceae; genus Glycine; species Glycine tomentella. The sequence goes on from PYAF01001762.1 coordinate 418,462, forward strand.
TATACATGGTGAAATTGTTCACGTGTTTAGGGAGGAAAAGTATAACTTGACATAGATTAAGGTTCTGTGTGGATAAATTTCTCAATAAACACTTATAACAAGTCAAAATGAATCAAGTTTCTCCCAAGTTAAAAGTAACTTATGCACAAGTTAAAATCAGATTTTTGAAAAATTAAACGAGAGAGCTTCTACAAAAGTTTAAGTGCATAAGTTGATTTTAACTTATGATAGAAGCTTAATTCATTTTTACTTTCTTATTTTCTTCTCCTAAAAGTCTTACTGAGAAGTTCATCTAGACATGGCCTAAGTTGTTCAATGAGATAGGTAGGTTTGAGAAAATGCACGTGGGAGAATATAGCCATATAGGAAATATGCCATTTTATAAGTTTGTGTGTGTAAATTTACACACACAAGATTGATAGCTGTGCTTTTTATAACAAATAATAAGTCACAGTTTACCCACACAATCACCATCAATCTAAGAGTAATAAGAACTTAGTAATGAAGTCAAAAAATGAAATATGATGGTTAAATTAATAGAAAAAGAACACAACAAATTATATTAAAATTAGCAGAATGTGAACTGGGAAGTCTAAGCATATAAGAAAGAATGGAACTTAAAAAATAGTCCTGTAAAGTGTGAAGGAATGGAGGTCAAAATAGAGGTGGCTTTTTGTGGAATGGTGAAGGAAGAAAGCTTTTGAATCCTTTTTTTAAGCAAAAAATGCATTCAAAAATGGGGGAGGAATCACAATCTTACCCCAAAAGTACCCTAAACAATGTTGTTTAAAGACAAGAGACTTGTGTACTAATTTGGTTTTATGCCAAGAAGCTCAATCACAAAGGCTATATGCCTGTTGCAGGCTTGATTGACAAATTTATAAGGAAACAAGAAGACCTACATCATTGATCTAGAAACTCTGCCTTTGATAGGGTGCTGTGAGAAATTCCATGGAAGGCTTCAGAGAAAGAAGGAGATCCTATAATATATGTCTCATTTATAAATGAAAAAAGATATGCATGATGTGGCAATGACTAGCATGCAAAATCTAGGACATCTCACAAATGATTTTCATGTAATAGTAGGTTTGCAGTTTTCATTGGATTCATTTACCCCCGATCCTAATTAGCTTGGATTAAATGTGTTGTTAATGTTGATGTTGAGTAGGTTCTGTTTGCACTGAAGGTAGACTTTGAGTCTATACTATAATAGTCGGTGTTATGAATTATGACGTTTGCTACGAACTTAAATATGTGTGCACTGAGCATGTGCCACATGTGATAAATGTTTGAGATAGTCTGGTTTCCTGTGATGGCTTGGTTGTTGTTGTTTCAGTCATTGACTATTCACTGGTCATTTTTGTATATATAGATAATTGTATTATTACATAAATATGCACCCATAAATAATAGATAAATATGCATGTATGTTTGGCGCCTTGAAATTGAAAATAATCCATAAAGTCATAGTTAATGGGTAGTTATTTTAATTTTTGTACCTCAAATCCTGAAATTTTGTCAAGTTGGTAGTTATTTTAGAAATTTAGAAAATTTATTTTTTGTAAGTATTTTTAAAAATTAAATAGAAAGCAGATTGATTAGTGTGCAAAGTGCAACATGCCACAAGTAAAGGTCCAGTATCAGTGTCTCCAAAATTTAATATACACATACACGTACGCGCGCGCGCGCACACACACACAATACTCCCAAATATGCAGATATACATATTTATGTTTGTTTTTATGTATTTTTGCATGTGAATGTGTGTGTATTAGCATGGTGTCTTGTTTTGTCTTTTTCATATTTCACTTGAACTTTTGTCTTTTTTTAATAGCTATCTGACTAACAATTGCAGGTGTAGGAAAGAGTTGTCTGCTTTTGCGATTTTCTGATGGTTCCTTCACAACCAGTTTTATCACCACCATTGGGTTAGTATCCGCTGGTTTTCTTTTTTCCCATGTGAAAATGTTATAGGATCTACTGGCTACTGTCTTGTGTTATCTGAGATTCTTGTATCAATGTTTCCAATCGGAAGGGATTATATTGTATTCCAATTAATTAATAAGGCTGCCTGTAATATTTGTCCTATTTCTCTTTTAATGCAATGTCTAGACTTCATAAGGCAGCCTGGAATGTTTGTCCTATTTGACTATATTCTATTCCAACTTTCCAAGTAATTAATAAGACTGCCTGGAATATTTGTCCCGTTTCTCTTTTAATGTAATGTCTAGACTTCATGCCACATGTCATACTTATCAGACATTATACTTAATATACACATTCTCTCACTAACATTCTAAGGTTGGCTTGGTGGTTGAAGGGGGGAGGGGGACGGAGAGGTCATGGGTTCGAATCCCTCCCTGTAACAAAACTAACAACTCACATTAGCCGATAAAAAAAAAAAAAGAAACACATTCTCTCATGTTGGGGGTATCAGATTGGTCTATATGTTTAGTCTCTGTCTACTCACAATTTCACAGAAGCTGATATATATATTTCCATTGATGGAAAATAAAACCATGTTATATTACTGTATTTGGCAGCATTGATTTTAAGATAAGAACCATTGAACTTGATGGCAAACGCATTAAGTTGCAAATCTGGGATACAGCTGGTCAGGAGCGATTTCGAACTATTACCACAGGTATTTGTTTTGTTTTCTGCAACCTTGCTAATCGAATATGTTTGAATTTTAAACACATTTCAATTTTGGTTTATAGAGAGAGGCATAGAAGTTTAAGCTCATTTCATAACCCATAAATCAAAAGCGAACATGGAGTTGCCTTACACTTGCATAGAAGACAAAAAATACTTTAGTTTAATAGGCCGGCTATCTTATTGCCTAATAAATTTGATCAGATTTTACTGTAATATAAGTTCATAATGTGGATAAATGTTCTATTTTAATAGCATCCTCCATTTCTTTGATGAAAGAAAAATTTCTTACAGTGTTACTTGTTTTTGCAGCTTATTACCGTGGAGCCATGGGTATCTTGCTCGTTTATGATGTTACTGATGAAGCATCTTTCAACAGTAATCTCCTTTCCTGATCACATTCAAATTATTCTGATATTTTTCTGTACTTATTTATGGACTAATGTATGAGAGTATTTATCATATACTTTTTTTCAGCTTCAGCTGACCCTTCAAATTGTGTTTTCTTCTCTCTCTCTCTCTCCCCCCCCCCCCCCCCCCTCCCCCACAACCCCATTCTCTTGTTACCTTTGACTGTCTGTCTGTGTATTTAGGTTGAGTTATGTCGACAAATGAATCTGTTTTTTATGGTTAAGTTTCTTTTGTCCATTTTTCCTTCCTTTCATTTTTAATATATCTTGCTTCTATCTGTTAAGATATTAGAAATTGGATTCGCAACATTGAACAACATGCTTCTGACAATGTAAACAAGATACTTGTGGGTAACAAGGCTGATATGGATGAAAGTAAAAGGGTATGTAACTTGGAGGATCCTTTTCTATCTACATCTAACAATTTGGTTGGCTGGAGCAGATGATACATGATCTACTCTGCTCAAGCCAACATTTGTTCACAGCTATAGTGCTATAACATTGAGCATTTTCTCTGTAATGTTATCTGTATTCCATTTATTCCAACAAAGGTTTTTTTTTTTGTCCTCTAGGCTGTGCCTACCTCCAAAGGTCAAGCCCTTGCTGATGAGTATGGTATCAAGTTTTTCGAAACCGTGAGTAGAGCTTGTTTGACAATCACTTTTTTCATTTATAAAATGTGACTTCATTTTATATTTACAATTGAAGAACTCTTGCAGAGTGCAAAGACGAACATGAATGTGGAGGAGGTTTTCTTTTCAATAGCAAGAGATATCAAGCAAAGGCTTGCTGATACAGATTCTAAGGCTGAAGTATGTTGTTGACTTTTTGTCCTTCATTCTAGTTGTTTTAAAACTTGTTAAGGAAATATTTGGATTTTTTTAATTCTAACTTTGAAGTGCATGGAATTGTTGCTTCTTTCTTAATCCTGAATATGATAGTATCTTCTTCTTGTGTGGTTCAGCCTCAGACTATCAAGATTAACCAACCCGACCAGGCAGCCACAGGGGGTTTAGCTGCTCAAAAATCGGCTTGCTGTGGTTCATGAAACAAATAACAAATCAGAATCTGCAGTTAGAGGCTGCAGATTCAACACTCGCCCTCATATGGGTGCTATAGTTATTTTGATGACATTTAAAAGTGGGAGCATGTATTTGTCCTTGTATTTCCCAACTGCAAAGATTATGTTTTGAAGATAGTGTTTTAAATTTTTCGCTTACTTAGCTGTCGGATTTGTTGTGATTAGTTCATTTGCTCCACTCTCTCCTCTTTCATTTGTACTCCGATTCTTAAAAGAAAATCTTTCGATTGGATTTAGATTGATTATTAGAAAAGCTTTTATCTGTTTAATTAATATTCCAAACGATCTTACGGTTGATGGTTGGCTTAATGCATGCTTGGATTACCCGTGCAAGCTTTTCAAAAGTAGGTTTAGAATAAAAAATACGAAGGAAATTTCTCTTAAAGTACATGGTGTATCCTCCAATGGCTAAGCAATTTTAATCCGAAAATGCTTTTAGAGATGTTAGGTTAGGTCACTTAGGTGTGTGGACTATACATTTTTGTTTACAAAAGCTTTTTGTATAAAAATTGAAAATGCTAGTTTCTTATTTGGTGAACATTTATGGCTTAATTATTATTTTAGTTTTTTAATTTGATGGTCTTATATTTTGGTCTTTGAAATTTTAATTAATTTTTTTAGTTGTTGAATTTTGAAAATTATTATTTTTAGTCTTTTTCGTTTTAAATTGATAACTTGTGACCTTTTTAGTAGTCAGAATTTGATTTTTAGTTTTTAACTGTTAAAATTTACATTTCAAAAAGGTGTTAATTTATTAAAAAAACCAAAAAACTTTAATTTTTATAATTTAGAGACTAAAAAATAAATTTAAATTTCATGATAAAAATAATAAAATCTCCAAATGCAAGGACTAAAACAAGGGACTAAGCCTTTTACAACAAAGTCTCAATTTCATCATCCATGCATAAAGAATTGGTGTAATATATTCAAATTAGAACATATGAACAGTAAAAATTAATATTTTAGTTGAGAATACATTTTGTTTCTTTTAATACTAAATTTCTAAAAAATAAAATTTTTGTGAGGAAATATATAAGATAAGTTTCCAAAATGGATTTGTAGTAAGAGTAAAATCTTCGCAAACCAAACGTAGAACAACACAACCCATTTGGATCCTCTCTTCTTTCGTTGATCTGCAATACACCCTTTTCGTTTTTTCAACACTTCTCTCCAGAGATAAAGGAGACAAGTGCCGATTACGTGTCTTGTGTGGTCAGCGATGGCAGCAGCACCTGCCATTGAATAATATTATTTGCTTAATTGTCTTTTTCTTTTAATTTAGGAATTCAACTGTGGAGTGGGCTTCTGTTGTTGAAGGTTTGGAGCATTGTTTCTTATAACACGTGACTTATCAGTTATCACCACTCTTAACGTAGCTTATATGCTTCAATGTGCTCTAATTTAGGTTGGGAAAGAGAAACCAGAACTAAATCGAGCTTCAAGAAACTGGAAACCAGAAACTGAATAGGATAAATCTCCATTAATCTAATTGAATTGCTTTTGTTGATATGAGTTCAGAATCTGCATAGAAACATTGAAAGATAGTGGACACAATTCTATGGCTTGGAAACTCCTTAGCATATCTCCCTTTACAACCAAAAACCAAAAGGTTACAACTCCTAAAATACCCAGATGCTTGGTCCTCAAGTTTGTCAAATATCTTTGTTTTTCATCAGCTCTTCACCCTGAACTCTTTGTTAACCATGACCATTGCTTCAATTCAGACTCATTCTATGCATCTCTTATTGATAATTCTACCCACAAGAGACACCTTGATCAAATACATAACCAGTTAGTCATCTCCGGGTTGCAATATAATGGGTTTCTCATGACCAAACTGGTTAATGGGAGTTCAAATCTTGGACAAATTTGTTATGCTCGCAAGCTGTTTGATGAATTTTGTTACCCTGACGTGTTTATGTGGAATGCTATCATTAGGAGTTATTCGAGGAACAATATGTACAGGGACACCGTTGAAATGTATAGATGCATGAGATGGACAGGAGTGCTTCCAGATGGATTCACTTTTCCTTATGTACTAAAAGCTTGTACTGAGTTGTTAGATTTTGGTTTGAGTTGCATAATTCATGGGCAGATAATCAAATATGGGTTTGGGTCAGATGTGTTTGTGCAGAATGGCCTTGTTGCATTGTATGCTAAATGTGGTCATATTGGTGTGGCAAAAGTGGTGTTTGATGGGTTATACCATAGAACAATTGTTTCATGGACTTCCATCATTTCTGGATATGCACAGAATGGGAAAGCTGTGGAAGCATTGAGAATGTTCAGTCAAATGAGAAATACTGGTGTGAAACCAGATTGGATTGCTCTGGTAAGCATTCTGAGGGCTTATACTGATGTAGATGACTTAGAGCAAGGGAGATCTATTCATGGCTGTGTCATCAAAATGGGTCTTGAAGATGAGCCTGATCTGCTTATCTCTCTCACAGCTTTTTATGCTAAATGTGGGCTGGTGACAGTTGCAAGATCTTTCTTTGATCAAATGAGGACAACAAATGTGATTATGTGGAATGCAATGATATCTGGCTATGCAAAGAATGGCCATGCTGAGGACGCAGTATATCTATTCCGTGACATGATCTTGAGAAATATTAAACCAGATTCTGTCACTGTGAGGTCTGCAGTCTTAGCTAGTGCGCAAGTTGGTTCCCTCGAATTAGCACAATGGATGGATGACTATGTCAGCAAGAGTAAATATGGAAGCGACATTTTTGTTAATACTGCTCTCATTGATATGTATGCAAAATGTGGAAGTGTGGAATTTGCTCGCAGGGTATTTGATCGTAATTCTGATAAGGATGTTGTTATGTGGAGTGCCATGATTATGGGATATGGATTGCATGGTCAAGGATGGGAAGCCATTAATCTTTACTATGTGATGAAGCAAGCAGGGGTGTTCCCAAATGATGTCACCTTTATTGGGCTTCTCACAGCATGCAATCATTCTGGCCTTGTAAAAGAGGGATGGGAGCTATTCCATTGCATGAAAGACTTTGAAATTGAGCCTCGTAATGAGCATTATTCTTGTGTTGTTGATCTCTTGGGACGAGCAGGTTATCTGGGTCAGGCTTGTGCATTTATAATGAAAATTCCCATTGAACCTGGTGTAAGTGTATGGGGAGCACTTCTGAGTGCATGCAAAATCCATCGCTGTGTAACATTGGGAGAATATGCTGCAAATAAGCTATTCTCATTGGATCCATACAATACAGGGCATTATGTACAACTCTCTAATCTCTATGCTTCCTCCCGCTTGTGGGATTGTGTTGCACATGTTCGAGTTCTAATGAGGGAGAAAGGATTGAATAAGGACCTTGGTTACAGTGTAATTGAAATAAACGGGAAGCTACAGGCATTTCATGTAGGGGACAATTCACACCCAATGGCTAAGGAAATATTCGATGAGCTTCTGAGATTAGAAAGAAGGTTAAAGGAGGTTGGGTTTGTCCCATATACAGAATCTGTTTTGCATGATCTGAATTATGAAGAGAAGGAGGAGAATCTTAGTTTTCATAGTGAGAGGATAGCTGTTGCTTATGGGCTTATTAGTACTGCTCCTGGAACTACACTTAGAATAACAAAGAATCTTCGAGCATGTGTGAACTGTCATTCTGCCATAAAGCTTATATCAAAGCTTGTTGAAAGGGAAATAATTGTAAGGGATGCAAACCGGTTTCATCATTTTAAAGATGGTTTGTGTTCATGCGGAGACTATTGGTAAGCAGAATAGCTCAAACTCATGCCAGCAGTTGCTGTTAGCTGACACTTCCCCAGATAAATTGACTGCTTGATAGTTTTGTTCAATAGCATACTGATCTTGAATCTCTGGCATTAACTTTTCCGCAATATCAGTAGAGACAACATGTACATTTTGGTGATCAATCACATCTTTTGATTGTAGTCTGCTGATATATGTGTAAGAGCTGATATTGCCTTACACTTTGTTGTGGAAAAACTGACTTTCTTTCTATTTAGGTTGAATTGTGTGGACTGTGAACAAATGAATCTGTTTTTTTATGGTCAAGTTTTTTTGTCCATTTTTCATGCCTTTCATTTTTAATATAATCTTACTTCTATCTGTTAAGATATTAGGAATTAGATTTGCAACATTGAACAACATGCTTCTGACGATGTAAACAAGATCCTTGTGGGTAATAAGGCTGATATATGATTCCAACAAAGGGTCTTTTTTGTCCTCTAGGCCGTGCCTACCTCCAAAAGTCAAGCCCTTGCTGATGAGTATGGTGTCAAGTTTTTTGAAACCGTGAGTAGAGCTTGTTTAATAAGCACATTATCATTTAATAAATCTGACTTCATTATATTTACTAAGGAAGAACTCTTGCAGAGTGCAAAGACAAACATGAATGTGGAGAAGGTTTTCTTTTCGATAGCAAGAGGCTTTTTTGTCCTTCATTTTAATTATATATTTATTTCATTTCTAAAAGACTAACCATCATCGAGATCTAGCTGTTTTTAAACTTATTATTAAGGGAAATATGGAATTGTTGCTTCTTTCTTCTTCTTGTGTGGTTCAGCCTCAGATTATCAAGATTAACCAACCCGACTAGGCAGCCACAGGGGGTTTAGCTGCTTAAAAATCAGCTTGCTGTCGTTCATGAAAAAAAAAAAAAAAAAAAAAAAAACAGAATTTGCAGTTAGAGGGTGCAGATTCAACACTTGCCCGCATTGGGTGCTATAGTTATTTTAATGACATTAAAAGTGGGAGCATGTATTTGTCCTTGTACTTCCCAACTGCAAAGATTATGTTATGAAGATAGTGTTTTAAATTTTCCGCTTACATAGTTGTCGGATTTGTTGTGATTAGTTCATTTGCTCCGCTCTCTCTACTTTCATTTTGTACTCCGACTCTTAAAGTAGTTGATCTTTTCCCAACTTTTTTTTTTTTTTTTTTGTCTTCAACCATTCTTAAAACATTACCGAAACATTTCCAATTGTTGATGAAGATTGAAAAGAAAAAAAATGTATTCTTATAAAGCTTTTCATCACATGGATAAAATAATGATAACTTGTGTTTTCATCGCAAATGCAACGTATAGTTCTTGAGTGTATTTTTTTTTTCTGATAAAATCTTGAGTGTATTCTTAAGTGAAAAAGATTATTTGAAAAAAAAATAGAGGAAATTTTTTTAGTGAATA
>PYAF01001762.1:427884-445093 GCA_007407185.1 Glycine tomentella
TTTTTTTTTCTGATAAAATCTTCAGAGTATTCTTAAGTGAAAAAGATTATTTGAAAAAAAAAAAATAGAGGAAATTTTTTTTAGCGAATATGAAAAATATCTACTAGGATAAATCTAACTTTATAGATTTGAAGGATTTCATAAATGAAGAAAACATGAAGTGTGATATGTTTTAAGAGAGTAACATTAATAACATAAATAATGAATAATCATTAGAAAGTAATGAAAGTGAGACTATAGCAGTGTCTTTTTATTAATATTTTGTCTTTTAAACATCTCTAATACAAATGAGTCTCACATATTGCAAATATACATCAATCAACCAATAACCAATGTTACCACAAATAACATAAAATGGCGAAAGAGAAACATGTGAAAGGATTACAACTACATGAATACAAGAAGTAACAATATAAGAACTAATTCTGACAAACTAAAAGAAACTAATCTACATAGGCAAAAATCAAAAGAAGATAATAAGAAAATGGAAAGAGGAGGCAAGAAAGTAAAAATGTAAAATTAATAATTAAAAGTCAAAAGAATTAATAAAAAAGAAAAGTTAAAGTTATTTAAAGAAAGTTAAATTAATTTGTAATTTTGAAGTACTTTTTTTTATAATGATCTTACATTTGAACCTAAGATCTCATAAAAACTATTACAAGCTATCTCATTAATTCGCATATTTGAACATAAAGAAAATTGAATAATAATTAATTATTAAATATAATTGGTCAAAATTAAAATAAAAAATATTAAATGTAAACAATAGAAAGGTGATTTAAATTAAAATTTGGTGGAATCAATAAAAATACTTTCAAATCAATTATTAATAGAACCAATTAAAATATTATCGTATTACCATTTAAATATTACTCTCAAATAGATTTTTAATACAAATACATAATAGATGGATGGGTCATGGGTGCTAGTAGGACCCATGAAAATTGGGAAAGGGTAAGAGAAAGGGGGCAGGGGGCAGGGGGCAGGGGCACACCTTCCTCTGTTCGAGATGAGCGAGAATGTGCAGCCAGCCAACGTGGAAGGAAGCGAAGAAACCTAAATCAATTCAAAGCGTTGAATTTTCCATTTTCCTCCCATAAAATAACAAAAAACACCCTCAATTCTCTCTTTACTCGCTTTGCTTCAACGCCACCAGGCCTCCTTCTTTCCTCATTACCCTAATTTTTCTCCATTTTCTTCACAATTTAACCGTTCTCGCCCTCGATTCGATCCCATGTAAATCCTCCACAAACCGCATTGCCCTTTTTGGGTATCCTTTATTTCCTTCTATTTTCTGTTAAAAATATAATTTTTTTTGACTAACTGTTTTCTGGGTATGTGTATATGGTTGTCTCAGATGTGTTGATAGTGAAAGGCATCGTCATCATCATCAATCATGGCATGGTTTAGAGCTGGAGCAAGCATAGCAAAGCATGCAATTAGGAGAACCCTTTCTAAGAGTGGATCCACATACCTTGTGTCAAGGGCAAGGGTCCTTCCATCGATACCATCGTCATCATCACATAGCAGAAGCTTCCACAGCACGGTTTTCAAGGAGCAAGCCGCACCTGTTCCACGTGCGGTTCCTCTTTCAAAGCTAACAGATAGTTTCTTAGATGGCACAAGCAGTGTGTATTTGGAGGAGCTTCAAAGGGCTTGGGAGGCTGATCCCAACAGTGTTGATGAGTCATGGGACAATTTCTTCAGGAACTTTGTGGGGCAGGCCACAACCTCACCTGGGATTTCTGGTCAGACAATTCATGAGAGTATGAGGTTGTTGTTGCTGGTGAGGGCGTACCAGGTTAATGGCCACATGAAGGCCAAGTTGGATCCCTTGAATCTGGAACCAAGGCAAATCCCTGAGGATTTGGACCCTGCACTTTATGGCTTCACTGAGGCTGATCTTGATAGAGAGTTCTTCCTGGGGGTGTGGAGGATGGCTGGTTTCTTGTCTGAGAACCGCCCCGTGCAAACCCTCAGATCCATTTTGACAAGGCTCGAGCAGGCCTATTGTGGAAGCATTGGATATGAGTATATGCACATTGCAGATCGTCACAAGTGTAATTGGCTTAGGGACAGGATTGAGACCCCCACCCCTACACAGTTTAATAGGGAGAGGCGCGAGGCTATCTTTGATAGGCTTGCTTGGAGTTCTTTGTTTGAGAACTTCTTGGCCACCAAGTGGACCTCTGCAAAGAGGTTTGGACTTGAGGGTGGAGAGACTCTTATTCCTGGAATGAAGGAAATGTTTGATAGGGCATCTGATCTTGGGGTTGAGAGCATAGTTATAGGAATGGCACATAGAGGGAGGCTGAATGTTTTGGGGAATGTGGTTAGGAAGCCGCTGCGGCAGATTTTCTGCGAGTTTAGTGGTGGTCTTCAGCCTGAGGGGGAAATTGGACTCTACACTGGAACGGGAGATGTTAAGTATCACTTGGGGACGTCGTATGATCGCCCTACTCGGGGTGGCAAAAGGATTCATTTGTCTTTGGTGGCAAATCCTAGTCACTTGGAAGCTGTTAATCCAGTTGTTGTTGGGAAAACTCGTGCCAAGCAGTATTACTCAAATGATGTGGATAGAACAAAGAACATGGGTGTGCTGATTCATGGAGATGGAAGTTTTGCTGGACAGGGTGTGGTCTATGAAACCCTGCATTTAAGTGCTCTTCCAAATTACACTACTGGTGGGACGATTCACATTGTGTTTAACAATCAGGTTGCATTTACAACTGATCCAATGTCTGGCAGGTCTTCACAATATTGCACTGATGTTGCCAAGGCTTTGGATGCTCCCATCTTTCATGTGAATGGTGATGATGTTGAAGCAGTTGTTCATGCCTGTGAACTTGCAGCTGAGTGGCGCCAGACTTTCCACTCTGATGTGGTTGTTGACTTGGTGTGTTACCGTCGTTTTGGCCATAATGAGATTGATGAACCATCTTTCACTCAGCCTAAAATGTACAAGGTTAGCCCTTTTGTTTATTATGTTTTTCTTCATTTTGTATGCATATTGCTTTTGGACAAGTTAATCAGTTTGCAACTTTGTGGGGTTGATATAGGTAATCCGAAGCCATCCATCAACTCTTGAGATATATGAGAAGAAGCTTTTGGAATCAGGGGAGTTGACACAAGAAGAAATTGATAGGATACACAAGAAGGTCACATCAATTCTAAATGAAGAATTTTTGGCTAGCAAAGAATACATTCCAAAAAGAAGAGATTGGCTTTCAGCATATTGGCTTGGTTTCAAGTCACCTGAACAGCTTTCACGTATCCGAAACACTGGGTACGAATGATAAATTTATGCTTTCTGTTTGAGTCTTTTTATGTTTAAACAACACTGCTGAAGTCTGTGATCTATCCCATGCAGTGTGAAACCAGAGATCTTGAAAAATGTTGGAAAAGCAATCACAACCATCCCTGAAAATTTCACACCTCATAGAGCAGTGAAGAGGATATATGAACAACGGGCCCAAATGATTGAAACTGGGGAAGATATTGACTGGGGATTTGCAGAGGCGCTTGCTTATGCTACCTTGCTTATTGAAGGTAACCATGTTCGATTAAGTGGTCAGGATGTTGAAAGAGGAACTTTTAGTCACCGCCATGCTGTAGTTCACGATCAGACAACAGGAGAGAAATATTGTCCCCTGGACAATGTTATAATGAACCAAGACGAAGAGATGTTTACCGTTAGCAATAGGTAATCTTTCTTCTATATACATATAGTTATCTTGCCTGTTTCAGCTTTGTTACTATTATATCACTGGTATCCTTGTTTTGGAATAGGAAACCTCTGTAACTTGTCCTTGGGTGCCTTTGGCTCTGACTTCTTGGTGTTACAATTTAAAAAGTACATGACGACGTTACAATCACACTGCTTCTCTTAACAGTTATTATGCATTTCCTGTTTTCCAATAATTAATTTTTTAATAGAAGGCTCTTTTGTGCTTCGATCCTCCCCCCCCCCGCGAATACTAGTTTAGTTTTGATTTGTGGCTCAATTTTTTTGTGAGTTGAGTAGAATTTTGTTTGAATTTATTAATGAAATATCAATACTGTAGAAAGTGTTGGGTCGCATACAGTGATTGTGAGGAAAGGTGAACGAACATTTAGGAATGTTATACGGATCACTCAACAATAATATACACATGGCATTTATCATCTTGTTAATTACACATAATTGAAAGTGCTGGGTCAGTTTAGTTTTGCATTGTGTATAAAGTATATAAATAATTCATTAATGATTACATTTAATATGGAACTTTTGTAAACCATCAGCAATATTCATTGGATTTTTGTTTCCTTTAATATGCTTTACATGTTCATGGCTTTGTTCTTCAAGTCTTACAAACACTTGTTATGTGTCTTCTTCTTGATGTGAAGATTGCATCTTAAAATATTACAAAAATAGCAGCATAATCCCCTTGATACGTTAAAAGCTTATTAAGAGTTATAAACAAAAAGAAAAAGAACTCTTTTTACTCATATTGAACATATGATTTATTATTTTCTGTTTTTAGTCTCTTATCTAAGAATTTTTTTAAACAATATGCAGTTCACTTTCTGAGTTTGGTGTTCTTGGATTTGAATTGGGTTACTCAATGGAAAATCCCAATTCATTGATAATTTGGGAGGCTCAGTTTGGTGATTTTGCTAATGGTGCTCATGTCATATTTGACAATTTCTTGGCTTCTGGTGAGGCTAAGTGGCTCCGTCAGACTGGTCTTGTTGTGTTACTTCCTCATGGTTATGATGGTCAGGGCCCAGAGCATTCAAGTGCAAGATTGGAACGCTTTCTTCAGGTTATTTTACTTTTGAGCTTTTGTTCCATCTGCTTGAGTTTGAATCCTGTTGCCAACTTTGACTATTGTTTGCCCTCTTCGTGTATGTGTTGGATATTTGGGTTGATGAAATTGATGACAAGCATATCGGTGGTTCTAATGCATCCTATTATATATGTGGTGTACTATGAGATTGATTTGTCAACTTGAACAAAGTGGCACTGTCATATAAAAATGTATTTTGTCAATTGCATGTTTTCTGTTTTGTCTTAAGTGCGTGCGGGCACACACACACACTGGAATTTTTTATTAGTGGTTTGAAATTTGAATTATGTTTCTTGTGTAAACAAGCAATTAACTTAAGCCATGCTATCTTGCTGCATATTTTTTAACTGCTTTTTAGTCTTGTTGTATGTGCTCTGACCATCTCCCTATTTATCTGTATAGTATTGAAGTAACTAAGTAACTAATGTTCACTAATTTCATGGCAGATGGCTGATGACAACCCTCATGTTATCCCTGAGATGGATCCAACTCTTCGGAAGCAGATTCAGGAGTGTAATTTGCAGATTGTGAATGTTACAACTCCTGCTAATTTTTTCCATGTTCTAAGGAGGCAGGTTAGTACAGTTAATTGAATTTTTTTTTAGTGATCAACGGGGTCGAAGCCCATAAAGTAAATGGGTTTGGTGCAGGATGGACTAAAGGAGTAAAGATCCAATCTCCTCTTTCAGCGTAACTCACCTTCTAGTGAAGATATTGAAACTCCTTATGCAGGAGAGTAATAGTGACATTTTGGGAACTCCAAACTACCACGATCCCTCCTGAGAAACCACTAACTTATGAGAATCTAGTTTCCACAATCACTAGCAAATCTGGATGGTGGATATCCGTATATTGCATGCAATAATGGAAGAAAGCACTAATCTCAGTTCCAAAGAAAAATATTTTTATCTAACGAGTCCATTAAAAATGATCAATATTCATATTAGACTCCCTTCCAGCATCTATATCTACTGCCAAACCAAAAATATCAAAATCATTTTCTTACTCCATACCGCCGTGGTTATTATGATAGATGAAATGACAGCTAATGAGCTAACTCATCGCTAGTATTATGAATGTACTCAATACTTGTCAACATTAGAATTAAGATCTTGAGGAGGTTCTACATTAGACTTTGATTGTTCAGCCTGCTCCTCATCCATCTATTTTGAGCTTTCCATCTAGTCATCGTTATCTCCTGCATCACCTAAAAACCATATATTTACAAGACTTCCTTGAGTGTCCTCCATTGATCCCTCCACCACATCATTATAGGATGTTGGCAGTGAGGACACATGAGAAACTTTGATCATCGCCTTTGACCTTCTTCATACTCCTGGCAACCTTATCTGCTTCCACTGTCAAGAGCCCTTGTTTTTCCATGGGAGAGCTTTGTCATCCACTTAATTAACAATTAATTGATTTAATGGTCGCTATATCAAGTTATATTCCTTGTTTTCTCATACTCTGCTGCTTTTGTTCTTGCAGGTACATAGAGAATTCCGCAAACCTCTCATTGTAATGTCCCCTAAGAACCTGCTTCGTAGCAAGGCTTGCAGATCAAATTTATCTGAGTTTGATGATGTCCAAGGCCACCCAGGCTTTGACAAACAGGGAACCAGATTCAAGCGCCTCATAAAAGATCAAAATGACCACAAAGATGTTGAGGAGGGTATTAGACGCTTAGTACTTTGCTCTGGAAAGGTATGTGGTACTCATTAGAAACCAGCTAGCTTCATATCAATCAGTTTTTATGCTTTTTCATCAGGCGAATTTTATTATAACCATATTCATGAAATTTAAATGGTGATTCAATTACGTATATATCTATGTTTAATATATCCATTGTTTTCTAAATAAGCTGCTTATGACTATAAAATTCAACTATCCCTTGCAGGTTTACTATGAACTTGATGAACATCGAACAAAGGTTGATGCAAAGGATGTTGCAATATGTAGGGTGGAACAGCTTTGTCCTTTCCCTTATGACCTTGTCCAACGAGAGCTTAAACGATATCCAAGTATGTGTAATTAGTTGTAGAAAATGTTCCCTGGAAGTAGATTCTGATTTCTTTATTTTGCTTGTTGAAGGTGTGTATGGGGTATAATTTGTCGTTTGTGTAGGATATAATTTTCTTGTTTGTCCTTCTGTTATAGGCAGTGTTTTATACCTTTATGTTGAATCTCTTACCAAATAGCTCAGTCCTACCCCATAGGGAGATAATTTCACTTTTCACTGTTAAGCATGACTAACTTTTGCAATAGGAATGAGGAAATAGTGTATGCACTCACATTGTGAAAGATTTTACATTGAAATCCAATCACAAAATGTCATGTATAATAATTGTAATAATTACTTAAAGAAGTTATATCAACGATAATTTCTGATTGATTGACTGTTTAAAATTTGACAAACAGTATAGAAAATAGACACTAGAAACTCATTGTGAGATTTTTACATAGACATCCAATTACAAATTATCATGTATTGCAATTGTAATAATTACTTTGAAAGTCATACCAATGATAATTTTTTTATTGATTGATAGTGTAAAATTTGACTAACAGTGTATAGAAAATTAGAAATTAGACTTTAGAAATATATCTGTTTTCGCCCCTTTATGGTTGTCTTACTTATATTCTGTTTTGTTTCTTGTATAGATGCTGAGGTTGTTTGGTGTCAAGAAGAGGCAATGAACATGGGTGGATACACTTACATTTTACCCCGACTTATATCTTCAATGAAAGCTGTGAATAGGGGAGGTTATGATGATGTCAAATATGTTGGTCGTGCTCCATCTGCGGCCACTGCAACTGGTTTCCTCAAGATTCACCAGAAGGAGCAGACTGAGATTGCTGAAAAAGCCCTTCAACAGGAACCGATCGACTTCCCATTTTGAAAAGGCCTTTGCACATGCATCCATCTTTTTTGAGAGTGATAATAATGCATTTAGTTTAATTTCTCCACCACGTAAGGAGCTATAGTTGGAAGGAAGGTGACTTCATACATTTGCTTTCGAGTTTTGACCTTTTATGTTCTTTTGGTTCCTTACAAAAAGTCAGCTAAGCTGAATTTCAACATACCTATGCTGAAAATATTTTTATTTCCTTGCGATACGCAAAGGCGTGGTTGCCTTACTGGTTGAATTGATGCCTCGGTAATTACCATTTTTTTTTAATTATACTGTGTAATTTGGAAAAGCATCTTCAATAATTTGTGACTATGTAATTCCATTTTCCAGAGGCATGCCTTGGTAGTATAGCCTCAGGATCATGGCCAACAGTTCCTCATAATTTTTTCTCTCATGCTTTTTAATACCAACAATTCAAAATCAACTTTGATATGGTTCTTGAATCAATTTGAGTTCATCCTATGTATCTTTGTCTGATAATGTAGTCTTGATCTGTATTTTGCTAGAAAGATGGATAACATTGCTTTGTAGAACTAATTTATAAAAACATTTCAACTTAGCGAAATAAAAGAGATGAAAACTTGTGGCAAACTGGAAGTTCTTGACCATTAATTTAGATTGTCAGCTTGTGAGAAGAGAGCATGACCCAATGAATAGATCTGTTAATAAAATCCCTTATTTTAACTTTCACAATGCTATAAAAGTAAGACTGTCACTAAACTTATGGGAGACGATGAAGATAACGTGATGTCCTTTTACATGATCTCGTCTCTTGTTTCTTATGGGCATTAATTAAAGCTTATTTAATATTTATTTAAAAATAGACAATTTAAGTATGACCTTATTAAAATTAACAGGAGAGGATCTGTAAGAAATTGTAGGACAATATGTTGACCAAACCTTGGAAGTAGGAAATATTACCTGACATTCTTTTGGAAATGAAAGTACATCCTCTGAAGACATGTGGTTTGAGTTATGGTTTATAATGTTCGTCTGGCAACAAGCATAGATTTTCATCTAGACACAGGTAAGAGGAGGAGACGTCGAGACAACGTCGGCTCAAGGAAGGATTGAAATACAATTTACATCATAAAATTTAGGATAAATAGTCATTTTCGTCACTTAACGTATAGAACGCTAATAAATTCATCTCCAAAAAATGGAAATTCAAATTTTTGTCCTTGAAAGTGGAAAAAATGTGACAAATCTAATTCCTCCGTTAACTTTCGTCCATTACCGTTAATATCCAGGGACGAATTTGTCAGCATTCGGACGAATTTGTCAGCTCTCTACCCAAAATATAATTTAATCATCATATTCTCCATTTTCTAATTATTGCAAGCATAAAATTATAATAAACATTTAAAAATTAGGAAAACATGTATAAGTTAAAACAAACATAATAATAAACATAATATTGATTGATAAGCATAATTTGTATGTTGCTCTAAAATTTCTATTGTAACAACATTAGTTAATGACAAAATCTAGTTGGATCTCATTTTTTTTTTGTAAGGAAAAATTTAATAACGGTGTATTTTAATTTGTTTGAGTCTCATATTTTTGGTAAAGTATTATATCATATTTTTGCTTTAAATTTTTTAATGTGACAGTACCTTACCCAAAATATGAGACTCAAACAAAAATATACAACTGTTAAGTTAATTCTTACAAAAAAAAAATGAGTTCTAACTTGATTTTGTCATTACCTAATATTATAATAGAAATTTCAGAGCAACAAACAAATTATGTTTATTAATCAATATTATGCTTATTATTATGTTTGTTTTAACTTATGTTTGTTTTCCTAATTTTTAAGTGTTTTATTGTAATGTTATATTTGCAATGATTAAAAAAAAGATAATATAAAGATTAAATTATATTTTGGATTGAGAGCTGACAAATTTGTCTCTGAATGTATAAAGTGCATTACACATTCAGGGACGAAAATGGTTATTTACCCTAAAATTTAACAATTATTAAAATGAATGTTACCCATTACATCATCAAGTTATAAGGTGTAAACCACTGGTAGTCCAAAACTTAGACAAGGAAACCAAACTCAGATTATTCTCCAAAAAATTTTAGTTACCACCTTAAACTTTTAATAATATTAACTCAAATCATACATTTAAAAAAATAAAATAAAATAAACTATTGTGATTGGCAAGTTACACCTTCAGGGGCTTATATAAAGTTTCCTTGGTTCAAGGGCCAATTTTAGGAATTAATGTTATGATTTACTCCGATTTAAACTTCTGGCAGATATATAATTGAAATCTATGAGAGTTCCCGCTTTGTAATATTAACTTGTCAGTTTAAAAGATATAGATGTTAACAGCGTCGACAATGACATTATACGTTAGAGATATATACCTTCAGCGAAAATTAAACTGATTGCCAAATCTCCATGTGACAGAAATATCCTCTCCTCTCGGACCTCTCCCATGTAATAACCTCTTTTCAACTTCATACCACTTTCTCTTAAACATATAAACCTGTTTGATTACAAAATTAGAAATTTTTTTGAGAGCTTCTCTACTAGAAAAAACTCTATTTCGAATAGACAAGCTTTTAAAAATACTCGTGACTTGTATCCAAATATGCTCTACAGATAATAAATGAGATGGGATGGGTGGGTTACCACCCACAAAATAGACACTGACAGCCCCATACTGGATGGAATCTCTTAAAGATTCACTAAAGAACATGGCTTGCAAGGAGTTTAACAAAGGTGACAAGACATCAGCAAATTGTAATGGAAAGAATGCAACTGAATCACAAAAAAGACATCTTCATTACCATAAATAAAACAATCAAGTTCCTACAAGAAGCATTGGCTAAAACTTTTCAATTTTAAATAGTCTTTTAAAATATTAACCTGCCAATCACTCACTATGAACAGATTATGAACAGATTACATATCTACCACTGTTCTGAACTTTCAAGAAGAAAATGGAACTCATGACGGAATGACCACTTCATCCTTTCCATAGATACGCTGAAGCTCCCGCGTAGCAGCTTGGTAAGATGCTGATAAGGGGGAAAACAGATTAGAAGTAGAAAAGATTGAAGAATTTGTGTTGTTTGTATATCTAAGCATGGATAACTGAAGCAAAGACATGACCAAGCAAACTGAAAATTCTTGTTACCTTTCCATATTCGAAAGTTCTTTTGGTTGATGGTAGAGCCAGTCACATTTTGAATAGCACCGAAAAGCATATCCTGATTAGTGTTTTTCAGCTCTTGAACAACAGCATAGATGGTTTTTCCATTCTCAAAGTATATGTGATTGTTAGGATGTTTTGTCTTAGCACCAGCATGACGCTCAAACTCGTAAGCATTAAGAGCCTTCATGACAAAATTGATATATGAGCCCAATCACTTGGATTATACAGATTATCAGAATGCAAGTGATTTGAAAAGCTAACCTTTGACTGGTTGCAGTTGTCACATGAACACAAATACCCAGTTCCTTTTATTATTCCCTTAAGACTTTTCTGCCAAGCAGATTCTTGAAAATGTTAAAAACATAATGTAAACTACAACAGCTCAGAAATAAAGCAAGACAAAATTAAAAAACACTTTACCTCCCGTGACCACGAAACATATTTCACCTGAACACCATCAAAAATACCAGTTGAAAGCAAACTTTTGACATTTGAAGGGAAGTTGTTAGTAGGAGCCTTCTTGGTTGTCTTTGGCTCCTTGTTCTTAACAACAATATCATTTTTAGTATTGGGTTTTGGAAAGCTATTTACAAGTGATTCAGTGTTTGTCTCAGTCAGGTCGTTCTGGCTATCCAAGCCTTGAGCTGAGTTCTGGCTTCCTATCAACAGATCATAGCCACTAATGATTCCACCAGGGGTATTTGGTCCAGGGTCATCATGAAAACCTCCAAAAGAAATAGAACTGCTCTGACCCTTATGGTGGTTTTGACCCACAGGTAAAGAACTAGAATCTCCTTTGTCATATGATGGAACTGTTGATGCAATATTTGAATCCACCTTATCATATGTTGGACGCATTGATATTCTATGATCAGTACCCTTGTCATAAGGAGCAACAGTTATGAAATTTTCTCCTGATTTACCATAGGTTGGACCAACTGGTATAAAGCTCTCATGTTCCTTGGTATATGAGGTGCCCAGAGATATTAAATTGCCATCTTCCTTCTCATATGATTGACCCATTGATATGAAATTTCCATCTCCCTTGTCAAAGGGCTGACCCATTGATACGATACTTTCATCTCCCTTGCCATAATTGTGGCCCATCAACATAAAACCCCCATCCCCTTTACTGAAGGTGTGAGCCATTGAAAGAAGATTGTCATCAGTCTTACTAATTCTGCTCCCCATAGCAATGGAGTTGTCATTTCCATTGTTATAAGTAGGACCCAATGAAATATTGCCGCCATCATTCTTATTGTAGCCAGCACCTACTGAAATTGTACTATTATCTTCCCTACGATAGGAGTGCCCCATGGATGCAGCAGGCATGCAGTTGTCAGAATCTCTGACTTGATTAACTTTAACTTTTCTGATGCCACCAAAATTGAGACATGATGAAGGGTCTGCTATGGAATGAGATATTGACAATCCCACAGAAGGATCATTACCATATTGATGCTCAAAATCCTTCCTTCCCATGTTCAGATTTCCACTTACAATAGATGGCACGTTCTTATCAACCAAATTCACAGTCCTAGCAAGATCAGATCCAAAAAGACGATCAGAAAATTGACTCGTGACTGAGTGAAATCCTGAATTGGTGTCCCATTGGGAAACATTCGCATGTGAAACTCCAGAAATTGGCCTGCCACTAACAGCTTCAACTGCTTGTTTCTTGTTGCTGAATATTTCAGGTTCACCTGTATCCATAAACCACTGATGACTGCGCTTGGGTTCAATTCTGGAAGAATTTTCATATCCCACATTTTCTTCAGCCATGCATCCAGCATCCCGTGGCATCCAAAAGCTTTTATGCTGATAAGACTGCAAAAAATCACAGCTTAGCATCTTTATCCTATTTGACGGAAATTGCAATATTGAAAAAAATTTGAAGAACCAAAAGACAAAGCAGCAGAAATTTCTCTTAACTTTTAATAAACTAAATATAGTATCCTGAAAACAAATTCAGCATCAAAATAATATATACAGATAATTGGATTGATTATATAGAAAACATGCAGCAAAACTGCCCAGCAGATTGCATACAATAACAAGAATAATCACTAAGCATTATCTTCCAATATATTCACTTTCTTATTGGAGCCTCATTGATCTTCTCTCATGACCAAATCACCGCAGGCGAATTTCACTCATCTTTTCAGTAGGTGCTATTACAACTTTCCCCTAAATACACTTGTTCCTAATCATACATTTTCTGGTATGTTCACGTATTCATCTCATCATTGTCATCATTGATTTTTGGCACTTGTCGAAAACTTTACACTAACCAACATTCACTCACAGCTCTTGTAGTTGTCTGGTAGATATTCCTTTGGACATTTGAAATAAAAATTTAAACTCAACGCATATTTGCATTTCATCCACCCAACTTGAATCCATAGTTATTTGTAGGTGTGGTGAATTTTCAAATAGCAACTGTAGTGGCCGCAATCGCAACCAAAAGTGTAGTTGTAGCAGTGCTACTGTAAGGCTTTCCAAAAATCCATTTTGCCCTAAAAAATGTCATTTTTACTTTTAGGACGGGGCTTTAGAGGCAAAGTTGAGATTTCCTTACCCTTTTCAGAATTTAAAAAATCCTTAATTGTATGTAGTTTTCTAAGTTCCATCTCTGAACCCTCAACCTCCTCTATTCTTTTCTCTGCAACACCCACTCATTTTTATTGAATACTGAAGATGTCACTTTTGAACTTTGAAATATGAATGTCTTTTGAATTTTGTTTGTTTCCTTGACTTTAATCGTTATTTACTTGGATATTTTGCTTAAGAACTATGACCTCTATGGTTAATTATAAATTTATCAGTTATCAATGGCAAACAAGGGTGGCCACAGGGCAGTTTGGTTTCAGTTAGTGGCATTTTTTAGTCCAAAACAATTTATTTCTATCGGTTTGGGTTGGTTTGGTTCGTACAAAACTTTGTTAATGATCCCAACCAAACCAACCATATGTCATTTGGGTTTGTTTGGATCAGGCATCAAGTTTAATAATAAAAAATAAGAATCCTCGAAAAAATTGGGAAAAAATTGCTGGAAAATTGTTTGGGGCTCCACTGCACAACAGCCCAGTTGATCATATATTCATATATGAAGCAAAAGGTTCCTCAGCGGATCTGAGTCAGGGAAGGGAGGCAGCACATGAGGTAGGAGAGGAGCAAAAAGGTTCTGGGGTTGGTATCCATGGCATTCAAGAGAGAGTTCAGCTTTGGTTTTTACCTTAACTTTTAATTTGTTTTAGTTAAAGAAAGGAGGAATTGGATAGAGACTTTAAGCTGGTGGTAAGCAGGTGCAGTGAGTAAGAGTGGAGAAGGGAATTGAAAGCAGATTTATAATGTCTAATGTTCGGTTTGGATAAATACTTTCGGGTTTCAAATTCTTCAACCCGAGAAACATACCAAAGTCAATCAGGTTTAGACAAAAAAAATCCAAACCAAACCAAACTGATTTTTAGCTCTTGGTTCATTTTGGATTGATCGGGTTCATGGGTTAATCTGGACCCATGGCCAACCCTAATGGCGAATGGTGGAAGGCCAAAATTCAACCATATAAACACGCCATTGCAGCCTACAGTGAGCCCAGAATTTATTTAACAAATTGCACAAAATCACTACTCTAAAATGATAATGATACCTTACATTATAAAACACTAGAAAGAAACATCATCAAAATGACATCCAGAATTCATTTAACACATTGCACAAAATGATGACATTTTACATTTACAATAAAATTTATAACGAAGCAGAAAAGTTAGCTCATGAGTAAGCTCCCAATACAGTAACCGATTAATAGTGTATTTGGATACCTTCAAAATCTCGGTGGCTCCCCTAAAACCACATAAAAAAAAAAAAAAAAAAAACATGATTTTTCCACAGCAAAATGTGTTGCTTTGCATTCACCATGAAATTGAAATTGATTTTCCCTCACCTCACCGCCATCCCAAACACGCTATAATATCTCACAGAAGTTCTTTATTCTGATGACCCTACTGATTGAATAACTGTAAGTTATAAAATGTTTCGTAGAACTATTTATAAAATCCACACTGCTAAGACAATTACCCCCCGCGACAACTTGAAAATACGATAAACCATCAAATGGACATGAAAACATTTAATCCGTTAACTTTAAAATGAATATATAAATTTCAAGTATACTACTTTACATAAATGATTGAAAAAAAAAGGACATAGCAAGAGTACCATACGAACCATCATGCAAAACCAGGCAACCACAAAATCATATATCAGACCCCGCATTTGCATGCAATTAGTTTATCAGAATCTTGAACCTACCATTTATCTCTTTGATTTTTAAAAACGAGTATAATCAGACTCAATAATCCACCGTGCCACCACCCACTGAGTAATGCAAATCACCACCGTATGTCCAACGAAGCACCATAAAACCCTACGAACACGATCAACTACATCACAACAACCAGATAAAGATCAACTCCACGGTATCATCGATGTTGATCGAACTAATATACATTAAATAAAATAAAAATAGCGAAGAAAAAAACCTAGAATGAGAAACTGGAATCGGGCGATTGAATCCACGATCGCGCCGGAGAACGGAGGAGGTTCGGCGGAACTATCGCCGGAGATTTTTTCCGGTGCAGGCGCTCCACCGTTGTAGCAAACACTTCGTTTCACTTCGGGATTACGAATGAGGTTTAGAGTGAGTGAGGGAGGGTGGATCAAAGATATAGTGCGGGAATATGTAGGGTTACCTATTTTCCTATGCTTGTGTCTGCCGTACACGTGTCTACGTATGTGATGTTTCCATCTTCGGGGGAATCTGAACTGCCCTAAGCAGCTAAGCTTCTTCGAAGGGGTGGATACTGTGCATCGTAGATAACTGATCTGGTAGCACCTGGTGTGATGTGCCACGTGGAGTTTGATGATAGGTTTGATATGTGCTTCGCTTTTGCGGGTGTTAGTGACGTGGCATGGTGCGATTGGCACGTGGGGAAGGAACACATGCACCGCTGAAGTTTTGTACTTGAATTTCTGAGGCGTGAGAGTAATGTTTTGAGGATTTCGCTTTCAAGGTGTACTTGAAACTTGAAATTATAAAATTATGTTTTATTTCAGAACACCTGTATCTATTTAGACTACATCATCAATTTTTTAATAGGGACAATTTAATTTAAGTAGCATAAAAAAACAATTATAGGACGCTAGGTTTTCAAGACTTAAACTATCGAATTAATTATTTTTATGTATAAGAATATTAGATTATCCAGCGTAAAAGATTAAAAAATTATTTCAAAACTCTCTTTTTCTTTTCTATTTCAATTTCTAGATTATTTTTCCATTGCAATTTTGAGATTATTATATAATAATTTTTTCAATTTTTTATTTTCCAGAATTTTCTATCTATAGAAATAGATATACTAAAAATGACATGTTTTATCTCAATAACACCAAAGATAGAGATATTAAATGAATAAAATTAGTATGTATATGAATTTAATATAATAAAATATATTTATATTCTATGTGTTTTTATGCGAGCTCAATAATAATATATTTATATTTTATTAAAGTTCATTCCAAATTAGTTGTGTAAAATTATTATAAATAGTAAAAAAAATGCTAACAATTAACCTAATTATATATTCAAAACTTAAATTTAAAACTATTTGTTAAGATAAAGCAACTCCACACTATTATATGCTCAATGGTTAGTTGGTTATAAAATTATATTTATAATAGTTATTTATTTTTATATAAATTAAAACAATTATCTTAAATGTTTTGGTATAAATCACGTGTATCCTTTTTGTAATTAGAGTCAAGATTCAAAATTGAGACCTCTTGTTAAACTGTAACAATTATGTGTTAGTTGATCTATATATTCAATAGTAAATAATTATCTTCAATGAGAATATTTTTAGGAAGTTGTCTTCAGTAAAAACGTGTTAATAAAATTTTCTTGATCTCTTATTTCTTTTAATTTATCATGTTCATATTTATTTCAAAATTGAATTTTAATATATTTTAAAAGAATTTATCAATTTAATAATAACCCCATTACAATATAAATCATTTATCATAAACTCAAAATATAATTGGCATGTTCATAAATATTTATTTATTGTGATTTTTAATTATAATATAATTTATATATTATAAATTACTTATTTATTCTAAATTTCAGTTATATTAAAATAACATTTATCTAGTGTACTGCATGTGGTAAAATATTAGTCATGCTTATATAAATTGATAAAATTTATGTACAAAATTTGAAGTATTTTATTTTTTAGTA
>PYAF01001762.1:445193-456568 GCA_007407185.1 Glycine tomentella
AATTTATGTACAAAATTTGAAGTATTTTATTTTTTAGTATTATTATTTAATTAAAATTGGACTCACACTTTAATTATCAATCCGATTTTAATGATGATGCTTCCAGTATAAGTTATTAAGATTAAATTTTAATTTTCTCTAAAAAAGATTTAATTTAAATTTAAATTTAAATTTAAATACAGTAGCATAAAATAAAACATTCAAAACATTGTACTTAAATTTTGTTTATTATGAAATTAATTAAATAGTACAATTCAAATTATGATTATATATAATAAATAATGAAATCATAACAATTTTAATTATTAAATTTATAACCTTATAACTATAATTTTTCTAGAGAAAAAAAAGAGAGTATACCCATATCATAACTAACTTTGCTTTTGAAAACCCAATGAAATTGTGATTTTAGATTACAAATCCATTGATCATATATGGTAAGCACAGCACAGGAAAAGGACACAGTTCCCCCCATAATATGGTAAGGGGTGGAAACTGGTTCATGCAGTGCTTAGAGTGTGGATTACAGCCATGGAATATTTCATAAAATCAATAACCACAAAAACCAAAACAAACCGGTTCATCCATTCTCGTACATATGCTCCCTGTCCGTCTAGAGCCAGCCAGCCTGCTGGTACAATGTAATTGGTCAATTCAGATC
Organism: Glycine tomentella; assembly: GCA_007407185.1. NCBI lineage: Eukaryota > Viridiplantae > Streptophyta > Magnoliopsida > Fabales > Fabaceae > Glycine > Glycine tomentella. The sequence continues at coordinate 445,855 of PYAF01001762.1, forward strand.
CTCTCCATTTGTTAGAGAAATGGAGTTTGAGAGGAAAGCAGACACGTGGCACTGGAAAGAATATAAGGCTGGGATTTAATTTAGTTTAAGTTAATTCCTTCTTCTTTTTTCTTTTTTTTTTGTATACACAAAACCTAGAGGATTAGCAGCCTCCTGAGAAAGAGATATGAGTCATATCAGCTCTTAACTTATTGATAATATTATGAGGAGGAAACTCAAAAACTTGAATCAAAGATAATGCCGTAACAGTTTGCTTAACCAACGTGTCTATGACTTGATTAGCTTCCGGAAAAATATGTCTCCAAGTAACATGACCATGATAAGAGTAAATGTTATTTTAGTTATTTATGTTTTATATTTTGTTTTGATCTTTTTAAGTAAAACCTCGGTTATATTTTATGTGTTTTTAAAAGTTATCATTTTTATTCGACTTTCATTATCATGCTTTCTTGATTGTCCTTTCATGGTAATAAAAATTGAACTTGTTGGTATCCATTTGCCCCTGTTCCCACCTCAAATTTGACCAAAAAATCCATTTTAACCAAGTTTGAGGTCAAATTTTCTTAGACTTGGGAAAGCCGGAACGAGATTGGATATGTGTCACTTTTCAATCAGCTACATATATTTTTATAATTATTAACAATGTAATTATATATTTATATAATTATATTATTATATATTATATGTAATTTATAATTAAATAATTATTTTATAATTATTAAAATATGGAATAACTATTTTAATAGTTAAATAAATAATATTATAATTATAATACTAATTATAACAAAATTAAAAATTATACGTTTAACTAAAAATATACTTTAATTCTTAAAATATGTTTACGTTATTTATTTTTTATTAAATTATATATATATATATTAATTGAATTTAAATATAATTAATAATTTAATTTATGATTTACTTAAAGTATATAAATAAATATGTTTCTTAAAAAAAAATGTAAGATTGATTTCTTTTGAGTTTTTTGGAATCCAGCAAAATTTGATGGGATGAAATTGAGTTTTATTTTTCCACTTCTTTCCTTTTATAAATCTAAATCCGTCTCAAATTTTGTAGAAATAGAGATGAAAATAGACAAATCTGCCTGGACCGACCCGTTACCATTTCTACCGCCTCCTAGTGCCTGAGCTCTTCGATGGAATCACTCAGTGCCTTACTCTTTGCCTCCCCCCGCCAAAAACTACAGAGAGTTACATCTTAATTAGTTCAGACTTTGACTCACATTTAATTAATTAATTATGTCCTTCTTGTTATGTTTTCTTATTTCTGTTGTGCTGATAAGATTCACTAGAGTGTATGTACGCTGTTATCCATGGTTTCGATTGCCATCATTTGTAAATAATCCTCATACATTTGATTTGAGGCCATTAGTTGTATATTTCATAACAAACAGTCTAGAAAGATCAGTGGGAAAAAGGTTTTTCTTTTTCTTTTGTTATTGTTTTCTTCTCATTCTACCAAGCATGAAATCCTGGTGTAGATTTTCTTTACCGAGTCTGTCTTCACTGGAATGTCTCTCTCTCGATCTTTTTTTTTTCATATACGAATCTCTCTATCTCTCTATTGTAGCATAAAAAAACCTTAATTATAAATGAATTGCAGATGCTGTATAAGGGTACAAGTAATTAGCTTGTCATTAAATATACATATACATACATTTAGAAATTAAAAAACCAATGAACTTCTAATAATAATATTGGACTTTCCGATAGTCTCAAAGCATTTAAAATAATTACTCTCAAACTCTTATATTTTAATGCTCAAGTTGAAAGAGGCAATTTTTTTATAGAGAAATGGTCTATCTTATAATGCTTATCACAAGTTTACAGTTTACGTCATCATCATTTCATTAGTCGGAATAATCATTTACAGCAACTGATCCATTTGATAATAAGATAGGATTAAATTAAGAAGAAAATAGAAAAAGCTTGCATGAGCGACCAGAGTTAGAGGAGAGGACAGTGATTTCAATTATGTTGACACCACACATCGTAACTGAGAAAAACAACAAGGCGTAAATAATAGCCGAGCCAATAAAAACAAAAAAAGGCCTAAATTATATTAACTATAAAAAAACAAGAACATACATGAGGTATCAGACCAAAATCTATGATACATAAAAAAGAAAAATTATATGCAGGTAATCATAGTCTATTCCTGTAGAAGAACTCCCAACAAAACGTGGGAACTGAATTAGACCAAAAAATTATCTCTTATACATATGTCAAAGTTAGCTAAAGAATCTACGTAGGAATTACTTTATCTGTTTTTGTGAGATACCCTAAACTTAATTTTTTTTAAGGACAGACAAAGGTTTCAAATGGATTTATAACAAACACGCTCTCTAATACATTCTTAACATATTTTTATTATTGATTAATTAAAATTTATTAAGATTTTTATCAATAAAACTTGTAAATTAAAAATGAAACTCATAATTTTGTAATTTTTAACAAATTTCAAACTAATAGTAACTATTAGTGTGTTTAAAAGAATATATTGTTAATATTTTTTTAAAAATTATTTAGACTTAAATATATTTTTCATCCTCATTGATTCATTTTCATTCATGTAAATCCTTGTCAAATATATTTAATTTACTTTTCTTCTTTAAAGCATTTTAGTAAATGTTTTAAATAGTAAAAAAATGTGTTTTTGAATAATGAAAAAATATTATCTAAAATATTTTAAAAATGAAAAATAAAATAAAAAATATTCTATAAAGAGTAAAACGAAGAATTTTTTTTTTTTGTGGAAACAAAAAATATATTTAAATCAATTATCTATACATACAGTTCAACATGTTTGCTATATTTTGACAAAGGAAAAGGAAGAAGACAGCTATACAGTTGAAAATCAAAGATTGAAAAAAGTTTTGTCAAAGCTCTAGAAATTTGACAGAAAAAGGTAGAATAGTAGAAGAGGTTAGAAGTGTCGTTAACTTCACAGAAATTGTGCAGCTTGCAAGGTGCCTTCCAGATAATAACGTACAAGTTGGTCAATCAATTTAGTTGGATGTTGGAACAAGAATCGATACAATTTGTAATCCAAATCCAAAGCACCTCATTAATGTAATCCACATCAGACATATTACAAACAGCATCGGTCAATTAAATTAAATACTACTATTAAGATGAGAAATTCTTAGGTACACATGGAACAAGATATTTTTATTGCTCTGATTTATTCATTGTTCGTCATGTCAGTATTGTGGGTGTTTCCTAAATTAATGGCAGTTTTTAATTTTTCTAAGTAGATTAATGACAATTTTTAATTTTTCTAGGTAGATTGTTGACATGACGAATAAAGAATAGATCAGAACCATAAAATGTCTTGCTCTAGATGTATCTAAGAATTTCTCCTATAACATATGCTAGACACGGGTAATGGGTAGAATTTTTCCTGCACGTTACCCTGATTGCTGATTTCATATGGGATCGATGAATCTTATTTGCCATTTTTGAACCATGCATTTCGAGTTTCTAACTCGTTTTTTTTTTTACGGAATAATGCTTATGTAATCAAATTCACAGCACATGAAATAATATGATTAAAAGTATAAAAATTAGGATACAATGGAATTAGTCTTGCTAACTTATGAGCAACCCATTAGTTTGTCTCTTGATAAATCTTATACCAAAGAATGAATTATGAGTCAAAACCTTCCTACACTCACTAATGAGTAGATTAATAAGTTACATGAAACCATTTTTATCTAATTAAGGAACCTTGTATTTTTTATGTGCCCAATAACAAGTTAATTACATCAAACCACTTTTACTTTCAGACCAATTGATGACCGGATATATGTGTGTATTGTTAGTGGCAGGAGTTTTTATACATTATATTGTACCGTACATTATTCAGCTTAGACCAATTAAATTAGTGTTTTCTGTTCATCTAATAACTTTATGAGTAGAATTTAGAATTTGTTCACATATAGTGCTTCTGAATACCTTCTAAATTAAAGTTACATTTTCTTAAAGTATAGCTAGTCTGCATTTTACGTGAGTGAAACTCAAAGTTTTATTCTATAGGCATCTTTAACGAAATTTGTTTTGTGAAATACCAATTTGCTTTGGGAAGCGTCCTATTTTTGGCACATAAGGGCAACTCATGCCAGGAATTTTTAACTTTTGGTGGCCTCAGAAAATTACTAATTATATATTTTCTTTTGTTGTCCCACAAAAATATGAATATACGTAGTAAGTTATAGGATTTATGTCATTGTGAGTAGGTACAAGTAGTTAAGAATTGAAAATCAATTATTATCTTTTTCATAAATGTGAATTTGATATTTCTCTTAAACACACTAAAATCTTACTTGATGGGTAAAACGACTAACAATTTAGACTTGTACATTAATCTTTTAGATAAACTTTTGCTAGGAACTCCAGCATGTTATTTACATCCCCTGGATAGTATCTCTGGATGTCTTCCCTTCCTATCACTTTCCTTTAAAAAAAGTTGTAGGATATTTAAGAAACATTTTGAAATTATTAGGTTATAGTAAAACTTGAGTTGCTTTGGATATTTTGAACGGTAGTTACTTTTCAAATAACTCTACACAAGAAGTTCTACCATTAACACACATCTTTGGAGACCATCCTATTTTTGGCAGGTCCATAAATATTTTTAATTGTAGCATTTGTTTTGTTGTCCTACTATAAAAATATAAAAGAGAGAGATAAGTTTTGTAGTAATTTTTTTTAAAAAATTATAGTCTTTAGATTAAAAAAAATAAAATTAACCGAGCTGCTTAAAACAATAAAATAATGTAATATTACGAGAAAGTGTGATAGATGACGTACATATTTTTTTAGAAACTGTTCGGGATCAGAAAATTGATATAAATGAATAAAATAATATATATAAAAAATGAACAATAAAGAAATATATATGATGAAAATTATTGTAAACGAGTTAATTTCTTTTGTTAGCTAAATTCTTTAGTTTCTTTTTTTTTCTTCCCGTCTTAATTCACATTCCACATACCCACCAAGTAAAAACAAAAAACTTTGAGGAATATAAAATAATTAGAAAATAACATATATCTTAATGTTTCCTTATTTAATTAAACCCGCACCTGGGAACACATCTATTGACACTTTCAAGTTTCAACGTTGAAAAATTACTTGAAATAAATTATTAAAAGAAGACAATACTGCCTGTATATGGACATCTTTCTGTTCTTATTTTACCGCAGAGAAATTTGTTTATATTTGATTTCATTTGAATTTTATATTATGGTTCAACGTGGAACATGATTTCTAGATGCTTGGAAGTCATCTTCACGTGTAGGTCCGTAACTACTATTGCTTCCTATTCAGGTCCTCTGCTGCTTCCTTTTTCATACCTTTCTATTAGATTTAGCGATAGTACTTTGCCTTAGAAATTAGAATTTTCCACCAACGTTTGAACACGTACTCACAGTTTTAGTAATAGTAGTAGTGCCGCCCCTCACAAACCCTAAAACTAACCCTAGTATTCGCTCCGTCTTGTTTGGCTCAGCAAATCTGTCATGCTTACGTACAAGCACCAAACTCCTTTCACACCAAAAAAGCCCTATGTAAGTAGCAACCCCTTCGTACTTCAGCACATCTAATTAATTATTTGCTTTAATTGCTAGCTGCAGCAGTCACACTTGCTTATTTCACAAGTAATCAGAGAGTCTCAATACACATTCATGTCACACCAATTCGTGTGTACAGACGTAACTAATCAAATCAAATGCTCAAGATATATTAAAGTAATAATAAGATTTATATATATATATATATATATATATTATATATTGAAGCCCATACTAAAATTATATTAACATTATTTTGAAATTTTAACTAATTGGGTCTATTGTCTAAAAAAAACAAACTAATTGAGCCTATCAACATGACAACATGGTCTGTTTCAAATTGTTGATTCCACTTGTAGTCTATAGTACAACATTGTTTTAACATGGTCTTCATTCACACAAAAAAAATATTCAAAAAATATTATATAAAAAAATTATTTAAAAAAAGTCAACTAATGTTAGAGGAGTGTTCAACACTCTCAAGCTACCAAACCAGAAGTACCCTTTATAAATACCAAGCCTTTCCTAGTCTCTAGAGTTCCATTCCAATAAACTTGTTGCCCCTTTTCATACATTCACATATTCATTTGCCACACCTTAAAACCAAGGCACCCGGCCATATTTCAATTTTTGTTTTGGTTAGTTGTCATGAAGAGAGAAAGAGAGGTTGATAGCTTAACCATGGCGAATTGTTTGATGTTGCTATCTCGTGGAAGTGAATTTGAGGCCACCTACTCAAGCACTTCTATGAGCAACCGTGTCTTTGAGTGCAAGACATGTAATAGGCAATTCCCTTCATTTCAAGCACTTGGTGGCCACAGGGCTAGTCACAAAAAACCTAGGTTGATGGCAGGAGATATTGAAGGCCAATTGCTTCATGATTCACCCCCAAAGCCTAAGACTCATGAGTGTTCCATTTGTGGGTTGGAGTTTGCTATAGGGCAAGCCTTGGGAGGCCACATGAGGAGGCACAGAGCGGCGAATTTGAATGGAAACGTGCACAATTCTACGGCTACGAGTAGTAGTAGTGGAGGTAGCAGTTTTGATTCATCGCCAAAGAAGAAAGCTGACAAGAGAGTTTTGGTTTTGGATTTGAATCTGACACCCTTTGAGAATGATTTGGAGTTTTTGAAGATTGGAAAGCCAACTACTTTTGTTGATTATTTGTATTGATTGATCTGTTGAGTGTACTGTTTATGAAACTTAGGAAGGTATAGTTTGTGTATCATATAGATGAATGTTTTGTTTTTTTAATCTACCGTTCATATTTGTTTATCATATTATATGAAAAATTGTTCATTTCTTGGGCAAAATTAGAATTCCATCATGATATTCTGAGTCACGGAAAATATACTTGCAACAGAAACCAAGCCATTTTCCTTCCGCTAAATTTGTTTGAAGAGTCCGAGACATTGACAAAGCCAATTGAACTAATTAATGAATTAATATGATGAAAGATATGCTTACTTCTAATTAACTTCTACACTGCAAGTCTGGGTAATTCTTTACGTACATATATAACTAGGATTAATTGACTAATGAACTAATGGTTGCATCTTCTCCTTAATTTGTCTTTTTTTGGTTTTAGTTTGTAAAATATCATTTGTTATTGTTATATATAACTTATGACATGAGATATAAGTTTGGCTGACTGATTGGATAATATTGTTGTACATAACCCATGTTATTAAAAAAATATTGTTAAAAAATATATGTGTAGTAATAAAAATAAAACTTAACCCATACGTGTACAATATATTTTAAATTGTGGTAACACATTTGTGACTGTAGAAACTTATAAATTTGTCCTTAATACTATAAAAATTGCAGAAAACATATATTTAATTTAAATCCTTATCCACTTTTGCCCCATTTAATTAGAAACACTATTACATTTGGACAGCTTAAACTCAAACAAGGTTGACCATTAAAGGATACGAAAATGGTCTTCTCTGATTGTTCTAAACAGATAGAGTATTGTTTATTTCTTACACTTTTTGTTGATTTTTCTAAACGTATGGTGTGAAGTTATTGAATTCAATTTCTTGCAAAATATTTAAACAACTGGCTTAAGCGTATTTTATATCCGATATTGTGTTTTTAATAAGAAAAATAATGAACGACTGTAGTTGTCTTAGTTATACATCATTACACCCACACACAAAAACTTATACAACATTAGTCACATCATATCCAGTGCACTGATCAACTAAATTTGGATAAATTTCTTAATAAATATTTTTTTACATAATATATGTTTCTAAACTTTTTAAAAAGTTCTTAATTACATCTAACTTCTCTATAATTACTTATGGACTTATAAGGATTTTTTTTACAAGAATAAAAATACTTAGTTTTAAAAAAACTCTGATAAGTGGGAAACTAATCCAAAAAAACTCCCGCAAGTAATAATTCTTATCTTAACAAAACACACGATGTCCTAAATAATAGATATTATATAAACGTTCTGTCAAAAAAAAGAGATTATATAAATGTTGTATTTGAATCACCAGCTAATTATATATCACATTGAAATAATTTTTCGTTGTATTTAGCCATAAAGTCTAGAAGGAAATTTCCAAACACCAAGTGCCGTGCACTTCAACAATACATTAATCTTTGCAGCTGCCATCTAGAAGTTTACTAATTTATTAATTTATTCAATTTGTTTCATTCACTATTAATTTAAAATGTGTTGAAGAATTTTAATACTGATACAGTTGTTGTTGGTAGATAGAGTTAGTTGAGTAAGCTCAAAAGCAGACCACATAAGTTGGACCAAACTCATAGTAAACCATGTGCTTCTTAAGTGTTTCTTAGTTTCTATCTTTGTTCTTGATTACGTCTTTTAGAAAGGGCCACAATTTCTTTGGAAAATTAATTATCCCACAAGTGACAGTAGCAAATTTTAGATACCATGGCAAATTACACAAAGGACACATTGGTTGTCCAAATAGTTAGACACGAAGTAATCTAGAAAATGCACCTTTCTTTTATCCCGACCACAGAAATGATCGTGACAAACCTTGTTAACCTCAACTGACTGAATAAAATTAGAATTAATTGGTATACATGTCTGTTAGTATATAAAAATTAAAATAAAATATTCTAGAGATGATTTTTAAAATATTATTATAAAATTTAATAAACTTATTATTCATAATAATTTATAATTGAATATTATTTATAATAATTTACGATAGAATAACAATATGTGATTATTTTACATTAATTATCGGTACATAAACTTTTCTTTATAGAAATTAATAAACTTATATAAAAAATTGTGATTAGATGATAATATATATATATATATATATATCATCATCTAATATACTTAGTATTTATTCATGAAATTATAAGTGACTCTAATAAAGTTTTATCGGCAATTGGATAGCAAAGATCTGACGTATAATGTAGGTTAGCAAAGTTTACTTAGTTAATAATAAAATTAATCAACTATTTATGGCGTTGTGCGTAATAGCGTAACTAACAACAGTAGACTTTTGTGAATACAGTCATCATGGTTATCGCCATCAATATCCATCACCTCATAGTAACTGTCAAAGTTTCTCATTTGTAATTTCATCGTTTTGCTTAGTCAAGTCGCATTCGAGACTTTGATTCAGAAATTTAAGTAGCTACAGAAGTTTCATATATAATTATATACAATAAATTAAGTAAGCCACATTTATTGAACCCCCAGCATATTAATGAGAAATTGAAGAAAAAGGTTTTTCTTGGATGCTTCATTAAAATACGTAAATTAAATGAGAACCAGCATGTGGGAACTATTATATTAATTCCATAACCGCCTGAACATTATAGTCAAAGAGGAATTAAGAAATTGAGAATTGATTTTTTAGCCGTGTCGGCCTGTTAAGATCTAATCCTCGAATTAAAAATCAATTCTTCATTTTTCTACCCTATCGAACACACGTTACTTTTTGCTCGAAAAACACACACACACACACACACACACACGTTACTTTCATAAAATAATTGTGGTTAATTATTTAAAATAAAATGTAAGTGATTGATTGTTTTTTGCGTAAATTAATATTTATATTCTCTTTCGCTAAAATTGTTCATTTTTTTAATTACATGAATGCAGTGCTTCCTTGGTTTTGTTATATATAGAGTCACTGGTTTTAGTTAATTTGGCTTGACTTGCATGGATCATGCAGTGATCTTTGCAACAACAAAAAAAAAGTTGAAAGGGTTATTTGTACGCCTTAAAGACTGAAACACGAGTTAAGGGTAAACTATGCTAATTTTAGAAATAATGGGTATAAGCAAGTAGGTAACTTGCAAAGACTGTGTTAATTGGTCCAGCTGGGAAACCTCAGTAGTTTGGTCTAACTTTACCTACTATTAATAAAGCAGCTTCTTGGTCTCAAGCTGACTTCTTACTTATTTAGGGTTTCATACAAGCCACTTCTTATGTTAATCTTATGATGTCCTATTATGAGTCACCATTGAAATATATATGATATATATGACCAGATTAATGTGTGAGTGAAAATGAGTTTTGTGATCTTGCGGCTGGGGTTACATGAAGTTACTTGAGGCTTATCTTATCCATATACACCGTGTTAAGGATACGTCATAAATCATGGGTACGCAAGAGAATTTTGCGACTTCATCTTCTTCAATTCCCATTATGTAGCTAGCCGTGGAACTATAGAAATATCAATTTTGTCTTCAGCCTCCCAAAATATTCCCTGAATTGATATATTAGACTGGTACGTTGTAAGGATATTTTTAAATTAAATAAAATTTAAAATATTTGCATATAAAAGATAAAAATACGATCATTATTAAATGATAATAAAATCATTTTTGGTTCTCAATAATCAAACATATATTGAGATAAGGTTTTAAAATTGAAAAAAGTTCTATAGAAATAAAAATTATTGAGATATAAACTCTGAGTACATGATTTCACTCTTTGTTAAATTCTACCATGTTTAGATCGGCGTTAGAATATATATATATATATATATATATATATATATATATAAGTATTATATACTGATTATATCATGGTAAGTTAACCGCATAGAAATATGAAAATGTAGATATATTATCAACACTTGGTATATTTGGATTAAAAGAAAG
>PYAF01001762.1:463569-517177 GCA_007407185.1 Glycine tomentella
TTTTTTTTTTTTTTTTTTTTCCTTTCTCTCTTCTCATTTTTTCCAATTCCAATTATCCTAGTTGCTCCCAACACTCAAACTCCGCTTACAGCCTGCAACGCAAGGTCACTTTAATGAAGAATCAAACTTCGAGCTTTAAAATTAGAAGATAAAAAAATTGTCACAAACATATAAAATTTATTTTATGCATATACCCTTTTTTTACAGTAAATTTTTTATTCATACATTTAATACAACAAGCCCATGACGGAAAATAGCTCCACTAGATACACTTTCAACCTTTATTACATCAATAATAACATATACTCTGACTATGTATCACAACTTAGATAATTATTAATTCACAATACACATTAGAAGTCAAGCACCCCAATATTTGTGATTAACACCTCAATAGAGGAAGCAAGGAAAACAAAGGCATTTTATTGGTCAAATGGTGGACCAATATCAGGTTAGGAAATGGGAAAATAAAGTTAAGCTACTATATATTTACATTGACCATAACCCATATATACAGATTGAATAAACCGTAGAAGGAAAAATCTAATTATAAATTGTTCAATATTTTCTCTTCTCATCTTTCTATTCTTTTTCTATCACATAAATCACTCAAACTATTAAAAAGAAAGTGTATTTTTTTTGTTCATTATGACTAAAAGAAAACAGTTTCTTCAAGATCTTCACTAGCATCCATGTAAGACTTGGCTCCTTCGTGGACTAGTGTGACAACCTTCGTGTAACACATAGTAGGATTCCAAGCTGCTCGCCCTCGTGCACGACAAAATATTGGTACAATTTCTTAACTGCTGCAATAATTTATTAGTGAGTCGTTTAATCTCATATATTTATCTATAATTAACCACCTATCCTAATAGACATTGCGCGAAGGCACGTTAATAAATTATTCATAATAGACAATCACTAGCATCCAAATAAGAGTTGGTTCCTTCCATGATTAGCATCTATATAATTTTAGCAAGGGGTTTGTTTAATCTCATTTTTATTAACTACGTCAGATGTTTAATCATTTCTCATAAACCTATTAGCACCCAAAAAAGACTGGGCTATTTGGGTGACTAGGAATATATACAAGTGTTGACTTCTAGTATCGGTTTGTGTGACCACATTCGTATATACGTATAGAATAGAAGATAATGAAGTCCACTACGCTGTCCCTGACTACTAGTATCGGTATATGTGACCACATATTCATTATTGATTACTTCCAAGCTCTATCGTGACCTTGAGTTGGTGCAGAGAAAATGGCGGATACAATTGTGACTTTCCTGATAGAAAAGTTGACGAGGCTGCTAGCAGAAGAAGCCAAACTGCTTGGTAGCGCGCACGACAAAGTAACATCGTTGCGCAGCGAGTTGAGGTTCATGAACCTCTTCCTCAACAACTCCCAAGGCAAGCGCAAAGATCACGACATGGTCGCGGAACTCGTCGACCAAATCAGAGACATCGCCCACGAAGCCGAAGATGTCATCGACAACTACGTCAGCGACATGATCAAGCAGAGAAGGAGAAACATGCTGGAGAAGTTTGGCCGCGGCGTTGACCACGCGCTCATGCTTCGCAACGTGACCGTCAAAATAGACAGGATCAAGACCATCATCAACGAGATCTTCGACAATAAGGTCAAGTACGGCATCGAAGGTGCAAGGAGAGACAGCGAAGAGGAAGCAGAGCGTATACGGAAGCAAAGAAGAGACGTGGAGGAAGAAGATGTTGTTGGATTTGTGCATGACTCCAAGGTTGTAAGAGCGATGATTGTTTGAATTCTTAGTCCTTAATCCTTATTTCTTTATTCATTAAAATTCATCAGCACAAGCCTAATACAATTTACCAACCTTTCCCATATCCGTTTTTTATGAGCAAGGGATAAAGGCCAGACTGTAATCAAGTTACTTACAATTGGATAGTACCCCTTCCATCGGAGGACTGGGTAGAGAGTGACAAATATGAGAAAAGCCTACTTACTAGCCTCCGTGAGAGGATACCACTTTGGTAGATGCTAGTATGAGTTAGGGCGGTGAGGGATGGTGTGACATTTCTGGTCATCGCATCGATGAGAACATGTTTGATTATTAAAGATAAGAATTAGGATAAATACCTTAACTCATAGTTGTTCTTGATCTAAGCCTTCTTCGATAATTGTTGTGAAATCACGAACAACTAACGAATAATGTAGCCAATGGCATGATGGTTCTTCCTCAACCAAAGTTTCTTTAGTCCTCAATGAAACCTGGTAACTCTTCAGACGTAACTCTTCAGATGGAAAGAAGAGAAATATTGGGAACCATAGTCTACTTATAGTGTATTAACTTAATAGGATTCATTCTCATTATCTCCTAATCAGGCCAACACTGATATTAATATATGTTAATTTAAGTTCATATCATCTTTTTTATTTGGTAGTATAATGGATTCCCCTAATTTGACCATATCAAATTAACATATTGGGTGTCCATGTATAATTTTTCAGGTTGTAATTGAGAAACTCATGGCATCGAGTTTGCGCCTTAAACTGGTTTCCATCGTCGGTATGGGTGGTTTGGGCAAGACCACCCTAGCCAGAAAAATATACAACAGCAGCAGGGTCAAGAACACGTTTCCTTGTCGCGCATGGGGTTATGCATCTAACGATTATCGACCCAGGGAATTCTTCTTAAGCCTTCTCAAGTGTTTGCTGTCCACGTCTAAGTACAATGATTTGTTCAAGAAAAGAGAGGAGACAAGTAGAAGCCCTGAGGAGCTGAAGATGAAGGTGCGAGAATGCTTGAGCAGAAGCGGTGTGAAGTACTTGGTGGTGGTGGACGATGTGTGGCAAAGCCAAGTGTGGAATGAGGTTAAAGGTGCTTTCCCTGATGACAACAATGGAAGCAGAATATTGATAACTACTCGTCAGGTTGAGGTGGCTTCTCACGCAGGTCCAATGCCTCCCTACTGTCTCCCCTTCCTCACCGACGAAGAAAGCTGGGAGCTTCTTTCCAAGAAGGTGTTTCGGGGAGAAGATTGTCCTTATGATTTGGAGCCCATGGGAAAATTGATCGCTGAAAGCTGTGATGGGTTGCCACTTGCCATCATCGTCATGGCTGGGATTCTTGCAAACAAGAAGTCACTGAGGGATTGGTCTAGAATCAAGGATCATGTGAATTGGCATCTTGGCAGGGACAACACACTCAAGGATATACTGAAACTCAGCTATGACACCTTGCCAGCGAGGTTGAAGCCTTGCTTTCTGTATTTTGGGATGTACCCTGAAGACTACAAGATCCCCGTGAAGCAATTGATCCAGTTGTGGATATCTGAAGGGCTACTAACACAAGAAACTTGCGGAAGCAGCACCGACATACCAGAACCGGAATATATTGCGGAAGAGTACTTGGATGAACTAGTGGATCGAAGCTTGATCCAAGTGGTGAGTAGGACCAGCGACGGGGGTGTCAAAACATGCCGAATTCATGATCTTCTCCGCGATCTTTGCATATCTGAGAGCAAGGAAGACAAGTTTTTCGAGGTTTGTGGAGAGATTGATTTTCAAATCCGAGATTATTGTCCCCGTAAGTTGTCTCTCCACGGCACTCTATTTCATTTCTCTTCTTCAAGTACCGTTTCTGATTACTCCATCACTGGCACGCGTTCCTTGTTATGCTTCGGCCAAGAAGTGTACAAGGTCAAGCCAAACCACTGGAGATGGCTTCTCAAGAGTTTCAGGCTGGCTCGTGTGTTGGATTTAGGACGAATGAATGTTAACTCAATACCCAATGATTTGGAGAAGCTCATCCACTTAAGGTACTTGAGAATACAGTCATACAACATTGAAACTATTCCAGCTTCTATATGTAGGCTGTGGAATCTTGAAACCTTGGACTTAAGGGGTTCTCCCATAAAATCATTTTCTGGTGACTTGTGGCAACTTAAGCAACTAAGGCATCTTCTGATGTTTGGACCTGTGGGGCTCCCAGACATGCCATCAGAGAGTAAAACTATGCAGAATCTTCAAACTCTCTCTACAGTGGCGCTTGATCCACGCACAGCATCATTGTTGGATAGTCGTAGATTCCCCAGGTTGACAAAATTGGGTATACACTATGAAAGACGTGATAAGTGCAATGCTCGTATACAGTTACAAAGCCTTCACCGCTTAAGCCATCTCCACAAGCTAAAAGTGATTGGCACCACGGAGATTCCTCAAAATGCAAACGTGTTTCCCTCAAACATCACCAAAATATCCCTCACAAAGTTTGGTTGCTTCAACTCCAATGCCATGCATACACTAGGAAAGCTTCCCAGTCTCCAAGTTCTGAAACTGTCATTGCAGACAAATGATACTCGTTTTGACCTGCACTGTGCCACGGGAGGGTTCATTCAGCTCCAAGTGTTTGAGATGGTAGCAATCAAGGTCAAAAAGTGGAGACTTGACAAAGGTTCGATGCCTCGCGTTCGACGTTTAGTCGTTAGAAGCTGCAAATCCTTGACGGAGCTTCCAAAAGAACTATGGTCTTTGACTAGCTTGCGGGAAGTGCAGGTCTTGTGGCCATGTACTGAATTGGCAAAAAGCCTCCAAAATTTGGTGGTGAACAATGGGTGCAAGCTCGTGGTCTATCCTCTCTCAACAAATGATGAATTAGATTTTCTCTAAATCAATGGCAAATTAATTAAAAAATACATGCCATTGCCTGGTTCATGCAAGAGTCTATGCATGATTTTAAGCATTTATTTTTCGCTATGGTCGTCTGTATTATATTCATAACTAATAGAAGTATCCAATAACTAGATTTTGATATAAAATTAATACAGTATAAGATAAATTTAAAGTTAAGCAGTTGATAGCTTTTGTAGTTTAGGCCTGGGTCACCTATCCACTGATGAGAGATCTTTGTGCTCTTTGCAATTGTTGTATTGAAAGATTGATTCCATGATATGATTGTGTCTTCGCTCAACAATCAATAAGCATGGATATCTAGTTCTCTATTTTTACAAACTAGCGAATAGCGATTGAATTGATTTTGACAGAATGCAATTCTTCATTTGGTTGAGCGAGGATAGACGACGAGTTTACGCTTATTCTTCACCTCCAAATTTTGCAGTGTTTTTGCCAATTCTCTACAGGGCCACGAAACATTCACTTGGCACAATGTAGTCAAGGACCAGATTTCTTCTGGAAGCTCAGTTAAGTATTCACAGTTTCTGACGACTACACGTTGAACACTTGGCATCGAACCTTTCATTACTCTCCAGCTTTTAACCAAGATCTCTACCATCACAAACACTTGAAGCTTTGAGAACTCTCCCGCGGCACACTGCAGGTCAAAACTAGCATCACTTTTCTGCGTTGACAATTTCAGAACCAAGAGGTTTGGAAGCTTTCCTAGTGTGTTCATGGCATTAGAGTTGAAGAAACCAAACTTTGTAAGGGTTATCTTGGAGATGGTTGAGGGAAACACACACACATTTGTTGCAATTTGCGGAATCTCAGTAGTGCCAATAAGTTTTAGCTTCCGGAGATAGCTTAGCCGGTGGAGGCAGCTTTGTAACAGCACACGAGGATCACACTCACACATTGTGTCACGTTTTTCATAATGTAAACCCAGTTTTTTCAACTCGGGGAATCTACCATTCTCCAACAACGATGCCGTGCGCGGATCAAGCGCCACCGTAGAGAGAGTTTGGAGATTCGGCATGGTTTCACTTTCCGGAAGCCCCACGGGTCCAAGCATCAGAAGATTCCTCAGTTGCTTAAGCTGCCAGAGTTCGCCAGAGAAGGATTTTATAGGGGAACCCCTTAAATCAAGCGTTTCTAGATTCCATAGCTCGCATATTGAATCCGGAATAGTTTCGAGATTGTGCGAGTGTATTCTCAAGTACCTTAAGTGGATGAGATTCTTCAAACCACTAGGTAGTGAGGTAACATTCATTTGTCCTAGATCCAACACCCGAGCCAACTTGAAACTCGTGAGAAGCCATTCCCATTGGTCTTTCTTAACGTCGGACACCTCTTCTTTGCCGAAGCATAAGAGGGAACGAGTTCCGGAGACAGAGGAATTATTAGATAATGAAGTGCTTGAAACAGAGGACTTGTGAAATAGTGTACCTTGGAGGGACAACCTACGACTGTGCATTTGAGAAAAATCATTAATCTTTCCACAAACTTGGAAAAACTTGTCCTTCCGGCCCTCGGATATGCAGAGGTGGCGGAGAACGAGGTGAACACGACATGTCTTGACACTGCCATCGCCGGTCCTATGTATGACTTGGACCAAGCTTCGTTCCACTAGTTCACCCAAGTACTGTTCCGCAATGTATTCTGGCTCCGGTGCGCTGGTCCTGGTTCCGGAAGAAGAATCATGTGTTGTTAATAGTCCTTCAGATGTCCACAACCGGAACAATAGCTTGACGGGGATATTGTATCCCTGAGGGAACATGCCAAAATATAGAAAGCAAGGCTTCAAGCATGAGGGCAAGGTGTGGTAGCTTAGTCTGAGTATATCCATTAGAATGTTGTCCTTATCACTACCAAGATGCCAATCCATATGGTCCTTGATATCAGACCACTCCTTGTGCAATTCCTTGTTGGCCAGAATCCCCGCCATGAAGATGATGGCAAGTGGCAAGCCATCACATCTTTGGGCTATGGATTTTCCCACTTCCACTAATTCTGGGGGACACTTTCTTCGTCCCTTAAACAACTTCTTGAAAAGTAGCTCCCAACTTTTTTGTTCGTTGAGGAACGGAAGCGAGTAGGTAGGGGTTGTTCCAGCGTACGAAGCCACCTTTGTCGAACGACTTGTTATCAATATTCTGCTTCCATTGTTGGCATCAGGAAAAGCACTTTTAATCTCATCCCACACTTGGGTTTCCCAAACATCGTCCACCACCACCAAGTACTTTCCGCTTTCATTCAAGCATTCTCGCACCTTCATCTTCAGTTCTTCGTCGCTCTCCCTTCTCTCCGACATATCACTATATTCCCCGGGCCTCAAACACTTGAGAAGACTCAAGAAGAATTCCCCGGGCCGATAATCATTAGAAACATAACCCCATGCACGACAAGAAAACGTTTCCTTGACCTTAACGTTGTTGTATGTTTTTCTGGCTAGGGTGGTTTTCCCCAAGCCACCAACACCGGTGATGGAAACAACGTCAAGGCGTGAATCCCTATCCCTGACCCTTGCCGTGAGTTTTTCAATAACAGCCCTGGAGTAACTCTCGAACCCCGCCACTTTATCTTCCTCCACCTCGCTCCTCTGTTTCCGCACGCGCTCTGTTTCTTCTTCTCCGTTTCTATTTTCACCTTTTGCACTGAGTCGGACGCCGTATTTTTCTATGTTGCCGAACCTGTTGTCGATTCTTGTCTTGATGTCGCCTATCTTGACGGCCACTTTGTGAAGCATGAGCACGTGGTTGACACCGCCGACGACCACCTTCTTCAACACGTTCATCTTTCGACGTCGAATCATTTCCGCCACATAGGTGTCGATGATGTCTTCGGCTTCGTATGCAGCGTCTCTGATTTGGGCGACGATTTCCGCCACCATGGCTTGCTCTCTCTGCTTGGTCCCTTGGGTCTCTTTGAGGAAGAGGTTCAAGATCTTAAGCTGGTCGTGCAACGACGTCACGTTGTCGTGCACTGCGGTGAGAAGCTTGGCTTCCTCTTCAAGCAGCCTCGTCAACTTCTCTGCCAAGAAGTTCACAATTGCATCCGCCATTTTTGCTAGCTAGCTGCAGAGTTTGGAAGTTCTGGAAATGAATGAATGAATGAATGTGTGTGGCAATGGCAGCGTAGTGATCTTAAAAGATATATACACGAAGGTGCAAAGCAACTATTGCTAGTCATCGAAAGAGCCAAGTCTCATTTGGGTGCTGTAAGGTGTATAGATTATTACCTTTAAGACTTAAGAGTGTGTATTACCTGTAAGGTTCATAAGTACCTTTCAAATATCTTTAGACTTTATCGTCTTTCAAAGATTATAAGTATATAATAAATATAAAATATGATTTTTTTACATAATTTTACATGTAATTTATGTAAGAAAAGTAATGTATCTCAGTTTTATTTCGTATTAAAAAATAATATTTTTTAATTTTGTAAAAACAAAAAATGAATTGAAAGTTTTGAATATTTTTATGTTTATGATGACGAAAAATATATATTTTTACTGTATATCAATATTCTCTATTCTCTTTTGAAAATTAATCCATTAGGTGATTGGAAGATGTTGATCAATATATCTAAGATTTATTGCCATAATTTCATTCTGCTATCTATCGGTGTGTTCACTGGATTTGCAAACATTTAAATTTCTTCAATTTGAATGACTTTCTTGAGAAATGGAGATACGTACCTTTCTCCAATTGCTTCACCTCTAGGCCCAAATAAAATTATGTTACTCATTTCAAACCCAAGTGTTTTCTTGAACTCTCTTGAATCAAACTTGGATTATTGTTGGTGTCAAAAGCAATCAAAATATCTTCATTATCTTTAATACATCGAGCAAATACTTGAGAAAGTCTTTGGTGCTTGCTTCAACTTATACAAAGCTCCATTTGATCTTAGAATTTATCTTCTTGTCCTTTAACCATTTATCACAAGGGTTGCTCAATGCAGACCATTGATATTTTAATAATTTTAGAGCCTAAATTGAAACTACGTTATAAAATAGTTATCCACTCTTACATTATCATATGATCGAGCAACATAACCACAAATATTTCTTAAACAAACTAAGTACAAACTTGAATACAAAAGCTTGAGTTAAAACTCTATTGTTTCATTTAAAATGCTAGTCAATTCCAAGCAATATTGCAATCACTGTGCCTACCTATGCCAAATGAAAGATGAGAACAAATTTAAGTATATCAAATTAAAATTGGAGAAAGGGAGATGAGAAATTTTAATGAAGCGAAGGAAAGAAAAGACAAGAAAAGGCCCCTTTGTTTGGTTTATTCAAGATAATAGAAGGAGATGGAAAGAAAAAAATATATTTTATTTGCTTTATAAGAGAATGCGGGACAAAACATAAATAAAATATTATTATACCCTTAAAATAATAACGAAGGAGATGAATATAAAATAAGCTAACAAAATAATATGATTTGTCAATTTAAAAATTACAAATAATTTGTTTCCTCCAATATTAGACTAGAGAGAAAGACAGAAGGGAAGAAATGTGGCTCCTTTATTTTCCTTCCCCTCTTAATTTCTAAACCGAATAAGATGAATTAAAAAAAAATTCTAAATTATCCGTTATTTCTCTAGACCAAATATAGACACAGACACATAATGTTAGAAAGAATGATGGATAGAGATTTATTTTACGATTTTAAAAATAATGTTAATAGTGCAGTAAAAAAATAATGCTAATCAAAGTCCTCAAATTAATGCAAGGATCTAATTAAAGAAAAATAAATTTTAAAAAAAAAACGTTAACACATCTTATCATATTTTTTTATTAATTAATTCTTTAATGACTACCCTCAGTCAATATAAACTATTGAATCACAACATGCAATTTTCCATTTTGAAACTTCGATGGGTCTCGAATCTCGATGAATATCATAGGTTCTTTGCATTATTTTGTCCTTCCATAATTCGCCAAGCATATTTGGATGCGGAAGGATAATGAAATCATTGTTTGTGGGGATTGAAGAATATCCTATTGAATCAGAAAGAGCTTCTCCTTTTGGAACCTTAGCAATAAAAGTTTTAGGGCTAATAAATTGGTTAGGTGGTTGGTAACCCCCATGTGCGTTTGATGTTAATAAACGTGATTTTGAGTGAAATATAATTTTTATATTGGGTTAAAATATTATGTTAATTTATCACAATTTATTTTTGACATAAATTTTTATAAACATAAATCACGTGTAATCTTGTGTGTAAGTTTCCCTTTTTCTTCCTTTATCTCTCTTCTTTGTTCTGTAGTTAAAATAAAACCGACTCTTAAATATTCGATTATAATTGTTCATTGCAACAAACAACAGAAACAGCAAATATTTCGATGAGTATACTATTGATTTTGTAATCGTTGACTTCTTTTCCATAATTGGGAGTTAGGAACCATATTTAAAGCTTCTTTGTGGGGTTCAAAACAAGAATGCTTAAAACTAGGCAAATCTAATCAAAACCTACAAAACAGTTAAAAATAAATAAATTGAAAACGTTGAAGAAATCTAAAATAAAAACAAATTGTTGAATTGGACTAGCTTTTGGATCCAATTCAACTTAAATAAAAAACAATAAATAGATTTTAAAAACAATATTTTGCCTAAAAACTTTTATATTATCTATATTTATTTACAAACTTTCTTATTATACCCAAAAGTCAAGCTTAATTTTTTCTCTGTTGGATTTGGATTTAGTATTTTGATGAATTATAAACTTATTATTGATGTATTTTTTATGAAATTAGATTTTTATAAAAAAAAAATATAACAAAACATGTAAAAAGGTGATTTAATTTAGATTAAATGGAATTCGATCAAAATATATTTTGAATCAAATCAATTGGATGACATCATTATTATCACTTGTTTTTATTCTTCAAATGTGAATCAATTTAATCCATAAATACCCCTGCTTCAAGACTACTCAAAGAGGCAGTAGGAGACAATAAATAAATATATTCCAATTTATAATACCTTGCATACATGCTTAGTACATGACTTGTTCATAATTTTCCTTTCTTTGATACTCGCAGGAAATCTTGATTTGCTGTGATTGATGTAAAAATCACTCCACAAACACTGCATCCAAGCAATTCCCATCTGAAGTCTTTATCTTTGGAGGCTTTCCCTTGATCAGATGAATCAAACATTTAGCCAGGGAGATTTCATCTCTTCGACTTGAAAACCCCATAAATTTTATCACTTTAAGATGTTCCAGTTCTGTGAATTTAGTCCCTTTCACTAAGCATGAATTGGACCCTCCAGCCAAATAACTTTCAGGATCAATCTGCACATCAATTAGTGAAAAAAGAATAATTATGTCAGAAAGCTTAAAAACCAAAGCAGAACAACAGGTTCAATTAAGCCCCAAGGAGGAAACTTACAGTCACAAAAAGTTGCTCCAAGGAAGGGCATAATTTCAAGAAGGAGAATAAAACATCCTTGTTGTATTCATCCTTATTATAGTTGTCAATCCACCATAACTCTCTTAATTTATAGAATTTGAAGCTCCCAGATAGAGGAGAAATTGATGGCCATATTAATTCCTACAAAAGAGAACCTTTTTGGAGTTAAATTGTTCATACTTCACATCATAAAAGAAAATGAGACATCTTGAACATGCTTTTTCAGGATGTACCCGATTATCATTTAGTCAAAAGTGAGAACCTAATCTCTCAAAAATTCTAATATTCATTTAAGGGATTGACACTATGAAATCCCTGACCATATCATGCCATATTAATGCCATAAGAATATGTCAAGTGACAGAATTTTGCATAGAAGTACTACGTAGAGGTTCAACCCATGTTGTGATTTCTCAATGTATAGAAAAAATATAAAAAAAAATTGCAATTAAACGAGCATGGCATACCTCAAAAGTCCATTTACACAGAGTAAGAACTTCAGAGTTCTTTATTGTTAAAAGGGTTGCATCAAAATCCTTGGCCTTTAAACCACTGCAGCTGAGTCCTAATCTGAAATCAAGCATGGCATCACTCAGGTTGAAATGATATTCTGGCCTAATCAAAGGAAGAGGCCCACGATACCGAAAAGACTTGAGTTTAGAAGTTTTAAGACGGAGAGTCTTCAACTCTAAGCAATCCAAGATGGTTAACTTGTGAAGCTCAGAGGTGGAGTCAACACTCAAAGATTCCAATCCTTTGCAGTCAATGACCACCAAGTTCTCAAGATGCTCCAAATTTGAAACAATGGAAGCAGCAACCTCACTTGTGAAACAACTCACTGATTTCAAATGGAGGGTTTTGACTGAGAAAGTGGAAGGAAAAGATTTGTAGGTGGTTATGTGTTGCTTACTTAGCTTGAACTCCAATTCATACCCTATTTGAATCTCTTCCTTCGAAGGGGAGAAATCAAGCATGAGCTTGCTATTGTTTGCAAAAGTTGCTGAGACTACACTTTCTTCGGCAAAGTGAAATTGAAGCTTTCTGGGATGCTTCAAGGGATCAAACTCCTCAAAACTTGTGATAAAACCAGCAACAACACCTATGATATCCTCTCGAGTTCCATGTTTGACAAGAGCTTCATTCCACAGGTCTCTCCACCTTGTAGAAAGAAGGCTGGTTTCTAGTGATGACTCATATGGTAGAAATGAAACTATGCGACACAGAATTTCGTCTGGTAAATTACTAAACAGATCCTTTCCCATATGGAATGAATCTATCGTTTCAGTTATGATCTTGTTTGGAATAAGATTACAATGACATCTATATATTTGTAACTTAAAAATTCATGTGGACTACGCAAGTGACAACAAGGAGATATGTATGTGTGTTTTAAAACAAATAAAAGTACGTTAAATGCAATTTTTTGTAAGCGTTTTAAGTACATAAATAGAGAAGTTTTTTTTGTAAGAGATATAGTCTATAAAAAAAACTTCTTTTCTCGAAGGCTATTAAATGCTATCTGATCAAAATTTGACTTTTCCTTCATTACGACAAAACATGTATATTGGTCAAATGGGGGCAAAAACTGTAACTGTGAGTGTATTTCGGTGTCTTTTTAAATGAGTAGCTTGTATAACTGGCAAATTCTTCTATACTTAAAGTCGTGATTTAAGTTTTATATTATGATTGACCTAAAAATCTTTCAGCAGATCAAGGTTTCTTAATACTTGTTGATTTGAAATGACGCAAAGCTTGTAACTATGGATAATGGACCCATTATATTTTTCTTACCATTGAGATATGCATGAGATAAGCATAGCGAGGACCAGTTCTATGGCGTGGTAAAAGTACAAATGTTGAGGTCAAGGTAGTAACAATTTTGCTGATGAAAGGAATGGACTCTGCGGATTTCGTGCTCCTCTTGGCATTGGTTTCTTCTAGAACTAGAATAGAACGCAATTCATGTGTTCACGGTTAAATGGCTTAATTGTTGCCCATTAATTCAGAGTGTAGGAACAGTGATGATTAATCTAAATTGGTTGCAGCCTTTTTCGTGTTCACACATTTAGCCAGTTATCCAATCTATATCAAATAAAAATTTGGACAATTTAAATCTTAAATAGATAGTATGATTTAAGTCGAATTTATTGAGAAAAATAATATAAATTCTTCAATCTTAATCCAACAATTCAAAGAAAGTCATAGTAACCACGTAGCTACTAAATAGGGTGTGAAAACCGTGACTGCAATGAATCCAGAATTGACTAATGAATGTTGAAACATAGGGTGTCATCCTGAACAAAATAATTACTTGTAAAGTATTAGCTATTAAATACACATGCAAAGGGTGGGGACCAAAGACTATGCTGCTCACACCACGCCACACGCCTTCCTAATAAATAAAAAAAAAACAGTAATAAAAGTTGGGTAATTTATCTACAACACTGGCTCATTTCCAAATATAGAACGAATAAAAGAAATGGTTTAATATCTGATTATGTGGAGTCTATATTTTATCATATAAAGTTTATTTTTATTATTTAGTAATAGTTGAAATAATTTTTAATTATATCATTGATGTTTCTTAAATTTGCAAAACTAGTAGTTATTAATCAGGTACATAAATATTCAGTCAAAAAAAAAATCGGTACATGAATTAAAAGGCATTAAACACACACTCTTGAATAATTTAAAATAAATATTAAATATTTTCAATAAAAATATTTTTTTATATACTTAATTTATAAAATAAGAAATTGTTAATAAATTTTGTTTATGATAGAAGTGAAGATCACATAAAATTCATTTATAATAAGAAATTAAAAATCATCTTATAAATTTTAAAATTAAGACACGGTGATGGATCAAATATTCACTCCAAACAAGCCAATAATTATAAATTTCTATTGATTCTGTTATAAATTTATAATTATTAATATTTTTATATTTTATCTTAACACTTTACATGTCTTTATAAATTATTCAATTTCTCATTATAAGTAAAGTATGTGTTTATCTTATGTTTAATTATATTTTTATTACATCTTTTCCATTAAAATTAAAAATATAATTTAAAATGTTTTATATTTTAGTTATTTTTAATTTAAGTTTACCAAAAACCCACAAGAGATATATTATTTTATAATATACTTACAAAATAATGCAGAAATTTTTCTACCATAAGCATCTTTAGTGGTAGATCTTAATCAAAGATCTTGAGCTCAAGATCTGATCTTCACAAGATCTTCCAATAAAAGAAGCGGAGGGATCTCCAACATGGAGAATGGGTTCTTGTACAAGATCTCTCAAGATCTGCACATTGATCAAAAAAGAATAAATTTTATCTCTCCTTCTCTCTCTAAGATCTCAAAATGAGATCTACCATTAAAGGAAAAAATTAGAAAGATCTTTAATCCTATGTGGTATTATAAGGTCCACTAAAAAGTGGTCTAAGATCCTAATTTAAGATCTATCACTAAAGATGCTAAAAGCCAAATTTCAATACTTCTTAATTTCATTTGTTTCCTATTATAATTAATTAATTAATATGTTACTGTTTTTTTATTTCCTTTAATTCACATATTTTCTAAGTTTCATATTTTTTTCCCGCTAGATTGGTCTTAATTACGGATATTCATCTTTTATATTTTTCTTTAGTTTTGATCATTTCCCTTAATCTTCTTTTTCATCAACAAGAAAAAGGAAAACTCAAATTTAATTTAATTTTAGTTTTATGATGTTCTATATTTAGGATTGAATTATAAATTTTTTGAGTTTCATATATTTAATTAATATTTTTTAATTATATAAATGTAATTTGAAGTGGAAAGAGAGAGTAAGACACATTAATTTCAGATAAGTAATGCATGCATGCTTTTTTAAATGCTACCACCAAATATGTGAATTAACAAATATAATGTTGTTTTAACTTACTTAATAGTTTCAAATTCCAATCTATAAAAATATATATGAAAAAATTGCATTTATATTCCTATATATAGTAGGTTTCATACATTTATACTTGTAGGAACTAGGAAGGTTGTTCTAGATTTGAGAAGGAATAAATTTGAGAGAATGAAGATGGAAGTGATGTGGTTGGAAAACTGCTATGCTTTCACAATAGCCCATGTGAGCTGCTATTGCTCATGAAAAATATTTATAACGTAAAAGATCGATTTTAATTTTTTATTTGAATATATTATAAAAAAATACTACATTTGCTCGTTAATCAATTTTTATAAAGCTAACAATATATCACTATTGCTATAAAAAAACAATATATTGCTATTTATTTCAAATTTTAAAAATATTTTATAACTGTTATATATTCATTCCTTAAAATATAAAGATATTTTAATAAATTGCAAATTCATAAGTTTATTTAGTATATTAAATCTATATATTTACTATTTTATTAATGTTTCTAAAAAAATATTGATAGTTAACAAATATGGAATGATAACAATGTCTAATTCTTGTAATGTATCTATTTTCTTTTTCCTCTTTATCTTATTGCTACTAACTATTCAAATATTCAAATATATAGTATAATGGTTCATTTATTTGAAAGCTATTTTTGTTTGTTTGTTGGCTTTTTTATTGATTTAAATCTTGGTCGATGCTGTCATGAAAAGTCATCAGTAGCGAAGGTGAGTGGCTTAATAACAAGGGACGGTATATGATATATCTGTCCAATATAGTGTCCACTAGCATTCATCCATGTATGTATATACAGATGCAAATTCACGTGAAACTTAATTTAGTTCAATGGACGGAATTTTATTGCTTATATTAAAAGGTGTATTTGGTAAGAGGAAAATAAAGAGGAAGATTTTATCAGAAAAATTATCTCATTTAATTTAAAATTTTAAAAATATACAATGTGTTTAGTTTAAATAAAAGATCGGCCTTTACATTTGTTGTATATGCATTATATATATATATATAGAGAGAGAGAGAGAGAGAGAATAGTTGATGAGATCATATAAAATTATATATAAACAAATAAACGAATGAAACATTATCAACATTTTTAAAAGTCATAAGACAAAGATAAAATAAAATGTACATGTTTTAAGAAAGAAAGAAAAAAGAAAAGAAAAGCATATTAATGTGATTGGATGCATCCCCTTCAGTGATACCACATGCAATTAAAACATGGGTCCTTCCTCTTTCCAACTTAAAAGCGACGTGTAACTAAATTTGTAGGTTCATATTTAAGTCAAATTGAAACATTGATTATCGACCCATATACTTGTAAGTTGGGTTGTTAATTAAAGCGTGAAATAATTATTGAGTTTTTTTGGTGAATAAATCATTTTTGATTTAATACTTAATATAATTAAAATTAATTAGAATAATTAATATAATTATAATATTTCATTATTTAATACTAAAATAATCTAAAAGTAATTTTAAACAAAAAAAAAAAGTTTGTTTTCTAGCAAAAAGAATAAGAATCTTAACAACTTTTGCTTAGAACGTAATTTTGCAACTGTAAACTAAATATGTTCTTAATTACCGACTGCAAGCCAATAATACGTTGTTAAGTTAATGTAAAGGACAAATTCATTGGTCTATAACAGTAAAGATTACGTCTAGAAAATTCTTTCTTCATCTCTATCACATCAAAGAAAAGAGAAATCTTAATTCCTAGAACAAAAAATATAGAGTACTCAGAATCCTTTTAATTCTTAACCATCTCTAAAGGAGTTGAAACCATGAATAATTTATTCACTCTTCAATGTGGAGAGGACAAGCACACATTAATCTAGAAGTCACTGCTTGAAAGAGGTTCATGGCCGTCATCTCCAATGAAGATATTATCATAGATAATTGCAGCAATTGCTGCACCAATGAATGGACCAACCCAATAGACCCAGTGATGGGTCCATGACTATGTAACCACAGCAGGGCCAAAGGACACAGCTGGGTTCATGGATGCACCATCAAATGCACCACCAACCAAGATGTTGGCACCCACAATAAAACCAATTGCAATTGGTGCAACAACTCCCACATTCCCTTTCTTTGGGTCCACTGCTGTGGCGTAAACTGTGTATACCAACCCAAAAGTCATCACTATTTCAAAAACCAATGCATTCCACACAGACACACCAGGGGATAGAGAAAAACCTGATGTTTCCTGCAATATACAAATTACAAAATTAATTAGAGTCTCAATCATGAAACGAGTGCAAAAGGTTACTATCAATTTATGAGTATTAAGTAGCATAGCAGTGTTAAAGGCTTAAGCAGAAGATTAAATATAGAGATATAAGGTTGGTCTAGTGATGAAGGGAGAAGGAAAGGGGGAAGAGGTTGCGGATTTGAATCTCCCCGCTAACAATAATAACTACTAATATTTGCCGATAAAAAAAAATATGGTTACCATTCCACCAGTTGCAGACTTGAGAAGAATGCATGCAACAACTGAACCAAGCAACTGTGCAATCCAATACAAAATACTTCTCAACAAGGTTATTTTTCCTCCTATGAAGGCACCAAATGTGACTGCAGGGTTCACATGACCACCAGAAATGTTTGCCCCAACAGAAACAGCCACAAAAAGGCCAAATGCATGAGATAGTGATGCAGCAATGAGACCAGCTGGTGTTGCAGGTCCATTGTTGGTAAGTTTGCCTGCCAAAATAACCAATAATTAGTCATTTCACTAGCAACACAAAATTCTCACACTACTACTAGGCCTAAATAGTGACACAACTATTGAACGTCGTGTTGAAATTTTCAACTCTTGTTTAATAGTATACAAACATTATGTAGCTGGAATTATTCAGAATGGAAGTATGTAAATATTACAAGTATGAGTGATTCTGATACCTACCACTTTGTTTTATAACAGTTCTCTTAGTTTTCTTTTACCTTAGAAATGTAAGCAGCTGGGTAAAGAAAAATTACTATATGGTCCAGGACCACCATAGATTCCATCAATATTTATATGACAAGTAATCAAAGTTTTATTATTTTTTTCTTGTAAATTGAAAAATTAGACTAAGTGACATTTAGAGATTGGTCGAGACCATAAACATGTGATGATCCTGGACCATATAATAATTTCTCCTAAATAGGGGAGGCAAAGAGAGAGCAGGGGAATATTGAATATCTGACATTAACTTTACACGAAAGTCTTAAAAATAGTCTGCAACACTTGTAATTTAAATTATTCTAAACTGCAATGTAACTAAGATAAACTTCTAAAACTCATTTTGGAGTGAAAAGAATACTATGTTGAGTGCTCACTGTAAGCCATGCCAGATCCTTCCCCAGCAAAAACAAAAATGATCATGGAGAAGAATTCTGCAAATGCTGCTCTGATTGCATCAGGTTGGCCAGCCTCTCCAGGGGTCCCAATTGCAATTCTATACCTTGCCATAATTATTAGCTAGCTCAAGCTCAGGAATCAGAACCTCAAGAAACAGAAGAGAAGCTATGTGTTTCTTGATTTTCTTTTCTATATAATTTGGTTAAAAAAGTGAGGGCAAAGTGTGAGAGCTTTGTTTGCACTTTAAACAGCAAAATTAACGGCCAAGGAAACGGTCAGTAAGACTTTGTACTATAATATTGTAAGCATGCAACGTAGACTAAGGAGTGGAGTCACTTGTAGTTTTGCCACGTGTGTGGCTGTGATGTGATGTAGCTGAAGTGGGAGATCAAAACATTCTTGCAAAAGATTTTGCTTGATAATATTTTCAGCATCAGCGAGAGTGCCGGCTAGCCTAATATTTGACTACCATAAGAACAGAGTATGTTTGATTTTTTTAATGCCTGATAAGGTTGTAATTTGTGCGTCTAAGTATATAGTAATCAATTTTATTTAAATACTCTAATATGTGTTGGACCAAAATGTGCAATAGAAAACTTTTAAGGGACCAAAATTTTATGATTATAAAATCATAAGGGTCAAAAAAGTAAATTTAAGCCTAAATTATTTTAAATTTTCAAATCTAATAAGAATATCATTGTGTATAAAATTACTTTGGATGGCATTTTATACTTTTTCTTTCCAAAGTAAACAGTATTATATTTTGAACATTGAAGTATAAGATCTTGTTTTTTTTATTGTGTTTTAATCCTTCAATGAAATTCTGATTAATATGAAATTTGATCATAAAATAAATAAAACTTGACCAAAAATTATTTTTGTCAATGATTATATTTGAATACTCATAATAAAAGAAACTAAATCAAACTTTTTTCTATAAATTAAAATCAACTTATAGAAACGTTAAATGAAGAAACTTCTATAATATTAAAGTATATAAATTAATTTTAATGATTAACTTTTTTTTCATTTTTTCATTTACAAGTACTTTTTAAAGCGTTTCAAACAGATTCTAAATAATTTACACACGGGCACAGCAAAAAAAATAAATAAATAAATAAAAAGATTAAAGATTTGTATTAAGTAATTTCATAGTGATTAATTCATGTAAAAGTGTGGGGGTGGGGGGTGGGGGGGATTAGACTTTTGAAACAAAGTACCATTCTAGATATACAAGTGAGAGAAGGGAAAAAAAACACTTTGCCATTCACCGACATTATCCATCTACACTTGCTGGTAGGGCTGTGTAGATTCTGCTTAAAATGCAGAATCTAGAGTATAAAAAATAATAAAATAAAATCGATAGACTGAAACGGGGGAAAACAAAAATCCAGAACACTGGCCTCCTCTTCTGTCACGCGCAAACGTTCAAAAAGTAAATTTGAAAAGCTGCTTCAACTCGAACCAGGTAAAAGGAGGCGAATGAAAGCAAGCATTTGTGTGCACGGAACCCGGAAATTTCTCATGGAATAGAAGCACGTGATTGGACGCGAAGCAGGTACATGTTATGCACTGAACTTTGAATCTTTATACAAGTATAAAGGATTGAAAAAGTGAATGTTATAAAAGACTATTAACGTAGTTAAGATTCTTGGCCAAATACACTTGAAAATATGCATTCAATATGTAGGGAAAAACACTCAGGATTCAAGCAGCAAAAGGAATGCCTTCCAAACTATTGCTATATATTTACAGAGGTTACAACTCTTCAATCTGCACTTTACAATTATCACAAATTGAAAAAGAAAAAAGAACAAAATTACAGTTATGAATAAGTTCATCATCCACGCATAGTTAGAGAGAGTGAAAAAGAAGTCCTGTAAAAGAGTCACCTCACCTCAGCAGAATTAGCGTTGATTCCACTCTCTTGAGAAACAAATCAATACCATGGATAGAAAACACCCTCAATCTAAGCTGCTTGCCTCCAAAAGAATTCAACCAAGTCCGCAAACCAACCAAACTCCAAAATCCTATAATCAAATTCCTACACATCTATTTGTCCTACAGTATTCTCTTCCTATGCCTACAAATGCCAGGTGCTGATCCAAGCCCCATCATTCCTATTGCCACCCACAATTTCCACCTGACATTCTTGGAAAAACCCTTCAGGTGCAGAAGTCACCACTCACCAGCGATTCAACTCAAGCAGCAAATGAGCCAACAATTAGAAGCAATTACTCTCACAAAATCACATACTCCCTTCCTAAACAAGCCGATGTTGACGCAAAGCCTTACCAAAATGAGGTTGCATCAGTCGGACATACAAACCATTCTTTGCTACCAATGTATCATGACTGCCCTCCTCCACTATCCGTCCTCCATTAAGCACTACAATATTGTCCACATTCCTCATCATTGCAGCCCTATGCGCTATTAAAATAGTAGTCTTGTTTCCCATTATTAGCGTGTCTAGAGCCTCTTGCACTACTCGGCTTGACTCGGATTCAATTGCTGAACTAGCTTCATCCAACAACAAGATAGGGGCATTTTTCAGCACTACCCTAGCAATTGCAATTCTCTGTTTCTGTCCAGGGGTTAAGTCAACACCTCTCATCCCAACATGAGTATCATAACCATGAGGCAAGCTGCTAATGAAATGATGAGCATTTGCTATTCTTGCAGCTTCTTTCATCTCAGCTTCAGTTGCATTATGCCTTGCATATATAATGTTTTCCCTTATGGTTGTTGAGAAGATAATAGGTTCCTGCTGAACAAGACCAAGGTGGCTCCTCAACCATCTCAAGTTATATTCCTTTAAATCCCTACCATCCAGGAAAACTTGGCCTGCAACTGGATCATAAAACCTCTCAATCAAAGATATTATAGTGCTCTTTCCTGACCCAGAAACTCCCACAACAGCAACTGTTTGGCCCCCAGTGACTTTGAGGCTAAAATTGCTCAATACCAACACTTCAGGACGAGATGGGTAACAAAAATCAACATTTTTTAACTCGAGGCTTCCATATACATTGGGTGGCTTCAATGCTGAGCTATCATCAGGATCAATTTTAGGCACACGATCTATAATGTCAAACACAGATATGAGAGATTTTCGTCGTTTAAGTATGTAAGGAGCCAATCCAAAAGGCTCCACAAGTGCAAATGTTGCAAATGAGAAAACCATGTACTCCTTGAGTGCAGTAGGTGGATCCATGTAACCACGTTTTATACATATTGCAGTGTACCAAAGTAGCAGGGCATTACAGGCAAAAAGTAGAAACTGTGAAAAGCCAAATGCAAAACCAATTGCCACCCCATGAAGAAAGCTCTGCTTAAATATTTTCTTTAATTGCAGCCTGTAGAGCTCCATTACCTTATTACCAGCACAAAAGGCAACAACAGTGTAAATGTTCCTAACTGCATCTTCAAGAACCAAAGATGCCTTTCTGTGCATTTCCTGGATGCCCCTCGAAAATCCAGCAAGCCAAAATTTCTGCAATATTCAAGCAGACTGCATTTAATATGGCAATAGTAAATCAACCAGACTCCTATCATTCTTAGCAAGCTTCGGCAAGCCATTCATTAATTCATATAATTAAAAGATCCAGAAAATAAAATCATGTATTTCACAGATCTCACATATCTAGAACAGGTACAATAATTTAATAACGATCATTTCCAAAATAGTTATATTTCAGCAGGTGCAAACCTGGGCAATGGCAGAAACAGAGAGAATTGGAAGGGTTGCAAAAGCCACAAGTGCTAACCGCCAGTGCAGCAAAGCACCAATGAGAAGACCAACAATAACTGCAGCACTGTCCTGTATAAATATGGAAAGCCTGTTGCTAAAAGCAGCTCGCACAAAAGTAGCATCATTGGCCAATCGCATGGACAAATTGTCAGGACTGTTTTCCTCATCATCAAACCATCCCACTTCATTGCGCAGCATGGCTGCCATTGTTATAGAAGCAGGTTAGGTAATGTTCAGAATTATACATTTTTTAAAAGAAAAACACTGCAAAAGAGGAGTTATGAACCTGAGAACATCATTCTCCTAACTCTTTCTGTCATTTTCTCTCCCATAATACCAAAGTAGAAATGCTGTAAAAAGTTGGCAACTACAGTCACAATACCCATGCAGCCAATGACCAAGCACCACCTGTCTACCTCCCGTTCAAGGTGATGAGTGTCATCAATTCTATAGTAAGCTGTCACCACAAGACCAATAACATAAGCAAGAAGGGGATTGAAAGACCCAAAGATAGCAGCACCTATGCTTCCTAACACAGCATAAAGCCACTCAGCAAAACTAAGCTCAGCCAGCTTCTGCAGAGATGGTGGTTTTCGATGCCGTGCACCCTTTGTTTCTCTCATTTTAACTGAAACATCATCAGAATGACTATGTGGTCTACTAAAAGTCTGTGAATGGGAGCGTTCACTTTTAGGATCAGATATTAAAAGAGGTGAAATGGGAGATTCTGGATCAGAATCATTTGACATATGTCGATGCACAGAATGAACATCAATCTTGGGTAACTCCGGCAGTCTCATTTCAAAACTATCCTGCCTTCTTATTGATGGCTCCTTATCTGCAGCATCCAATGCCAGACCATTTTCAAGCATTTTCTCAGGCGGTGGACTCCGGACTTTTGGTGATTCTAGCAAGTTAAAGACGCCATCTGGAGGTCGGGATACATTAGAAACTCTTTGAAGAGAGGGTGACTTCATCATTTTAGGGGATGATGGTTCTTTGAAGCTATGACTTGAAGAATCCTTCTCAATTTGGAAGGCTGAAGTTTCCTTGTAGTTTCGAACAGGCATCCTGGTGATCATTAAAAAAATAAAAAGTAAGAGATCAAAATGCCAGCGGGGAAATCTTAAACATTATTCAAACAGAAAATGTTAAATGTTGTAGTTCAGTGGTCACTCAGATGCACTAACGAAAGTGTAAATATTATTAGTTTATTATTCTAGGAAATATTTTTCATAACAAACTCTTGCCTCTTTCATTATCCCAATATTTTAAGATCCATGTCATATTATGGTAGACAAACAATAATGCATGGCAAAGGATGAAGTGTGACCTCTTGGGAAGTTTTGCTGCCTCTTCACATCGAAGAAGCTCTGCATATAAGCCATCCAGTGTTAATAATTCATCATGAGTACCCATTTCAACAAGCTGACCTTCCTCCATTACGGCTATATAGTCAGCATTCTTTATGAGACTAAGCCTTCGAGCAATTATTATTGTTGAGCGACCCAACATAAGCAAATCCAGAGCCCCCTGAACAGCCCTCTCAGCCTCAAAATCAAGTCCACCAGTAACCTCATCAAGAAGAAGAATTGATGGATTTAGAAGCACAGCTCTAGCAATAGAAAGTTTTATTTTCTGCTCTTCGGTCAAAACTAGACCAGCCCTGCCAACCTGAAAGCCAGGAGCACCAGTTTTGGAAATTATAACCTCACTGCCACTTAAAGGAAACAATAAAAAATACTACTCTAAAGGAAACATGCTAATGCAACCAAGTTTTACCTGTGTGTCATAACCTTTCTCTAATGAGCTGATAAATGTATGTGCATGAGCTATTTTAGCAGCCTCTTCAATTTGATCCATGGTAGCATCCCTCCCATAAGCAATGTTGTCTGTTATACTCAAACTGAGCAAAGCAGGCTCCTGGGTGACTAGTCCTATTTGGCTCCTCAGCCATTCCAGTTTCAAATTCTTGATATTTTCACCATCTAAAAGAACTTCTCCTGAATCACAGATCGGCAAATCAATTTAAATCTAAAAATGACCAATAGAGAGCACTTTGAATGCAATGGTAAAATCATACTGTTTCAAGGGGAAAATAGTTACCTAATGTGGGATCATAAAAACGCTCCATGAGTGGAATAATACTACTTTTTCCAGAGCCATTTCTGCCAACAAGTGCTACAGCTTTCTTAGCAGGTACGGTGAGATAAAATCCACTCAAGATAGGGATTTCAGGACGAGACAGATAGCTGAAATAAACATTCCGGAACTCTATATTTCCTTGCACAGAATCAGGGGAAGTGCCATCATGATTAACAGATGAGGATGACCGACTTATCATCTCAAATAGTCTATAAGCAGCTACTCGACCCTGATCAAATGAGTAGAAATTTGTCGCTGCTTGATTCAATCCCCTGAATATAAGTAACAAAATTTTTAAGTGAAATAATTAACATTTAATGAAAATATGTAATGTGAGTTGGGTGGGAATAATGCTCACAGGCCACTTAGAATTACAGCAAAAAGAGCTGTTATAATTTCACCACCATGTGCTTTTCCATGAATAACCAAGAATCTTCCAACCCAGAGTTGTAATGCACAAGAACATATTGCTAGTCCATACGTAAATCCAAGACCAAGCCCTTGAACAAGACTTATTAATATACCATATCTAAGAGTAGCTTGTAGTGATGTTGCATATGAATACTTAGCCAAAGTTTCATTTGAAAATGCATACAATGTCCTTATATAGGAAACTGCCTGCAACACAAGAAATTATCTATATTGAGAATCAGTAGCACTAAAACACTTCACCATTCTTACAAGTACCACTTCAAATTCAAAATATTAAAGAAAAAATAAAGAAAAAATTGAAGCATTTCTTATCTTATTAACAAAACAGAGCAATCATATTCATTTTTTCCTACTTCAAAAATGGTTCATATACAATAATCTGAGATGTAAAATATAAATAGCTCTATGTATAATCTGAGACTCCGTGCCTCCATCATGCTATAGAGAAAATAACTAGCAAAAATCTTGAAGCATTCATCTATATGGATCTCATGCATAAGCACAAGAAAAGAGGAAAATATTTGGTTCATTGTAACACAATTAAAATTCAAACAATAAACAACCTGTTCAGCAATGCTAGCTGCTTCAGCATATGCATCTTGGATATTCTCTGCAAGCCTATGGAGGAATATGTTTGATATTCCTCCAGCAGCAACAATAAACGGACCCGTGGCTAACGTTATCAAAGCAATCTGCCAACAATTGACAAGGCCAATGACAAGACCACTGAAGAATGTAGCCATATTATGAATATAATTTCCAACCTGTATCATCAGAAGCAGATAAATACATTATACAAGAGATATGTCCAAAGATATTAACTGCAGAGAAATTAACATTTTCAAAGGAAGTAATTTATACACATGATTAAAACAAGACATACTTTTTCACTAAGGGCGGACTGGATAAGCAGCACATCACTTAATACTTGACTCACAATGTCTCCATTATTCCCATAAGTATCAAAAAAACTCATGTCTTGATTAAGTAGTACTTGAACATAATTTGACCTGATGACAGCAGTCTGCCGTTCTCCCGTCAAAATCCAACATGAAACCTCTGTTTAACAGGAGAGGAAAAGCATTAGAATTGCACAAGACTTAAATGCAACATCTCATAAAGCACACTTCTAATGATTAATTTCAATAAACATTTAACTTACCAATCCAACCAGCAACGAAAACTCCCGTAGCAATATAAACAATGGTTAAAGCAAGCTGCAGAAGAGAGAGAAAAAAGGTAAGCCAAAGTCCACTGATTCACAAACAACAATGCCTTGCAGAAAACTGAAGATAATTTCACCTCTGAAGTTTCCTCTTTTCAAAATTTCAAATAACAAAAGGTATACCAAAAGCAGACCAACAAAGAATAAGAGAGACACAATCATGAAAAAGTTAAGAGAAACCATGACAACAGTAGAAAATGGAGTAAAACTTCAGCATGCTCATTAATGAAGAGGAAAAATATGTTCCTCTGACTTAAAAGAAGGCCAAATCAATTGCATGGAAAAGTATGCTCAAAGGTCCCCCAAATAGTAGAAAAACCAAACCAATTGCATGGAGAGAAGAAAAAACCTTCTAATCTCTCTCCTCCAAGAGCTCAAAAGACCAAACACAAACAGAATGTATTTTGAAGCATTACTTTCAACGAAAGAATAAACAGATAACAATTAACAAAAGTCACAAATATGTAGCTTTTAAAGATAGTTATCCACAATAACCTGGTAAATATTACTAGTTCATAAAACACCCAATAGCTAGTACCTCCTCAAATTGTACTATTGTCTGAAGGCCAACAGACCCAGAAAGAATGGCAATTTACAAGGAATGTATAATGTGCTATAAATAGAATGTATCTGAATCTGATAGTAAAAAAGGCAACTACTAGCCACACTAAATGTATATGAAGTCTTCATACAGTTTGGTAATTCAGGGAAGTGTTACGGATTTAAGGAAGTTTTGCTTGTACTGCAGTCAAAGGGAAAGGATACGTGCCATTGTCAAACCAATAACAATATTCTCAATACAAATACAGGAGTAGGCTCAGTACAATCAACGCCTTTTATTCAAAATATTAACCGCTTCCTTACCTTTCCTTCCTGTTTTTACTCTCTATGTTATTGACAAGGAGAAACAAAATTGTAACCATAATAGTCATCCTTTGCAAAAATCAAAAAGAAAGAATCAGGCAACCACTCACAAGACAAATACAAGTAGAATTGTAGAAGATTCTAACCACCCTATCTGGGAATAAAACTTCAAGTATTTACAACCCAACAGGATATCGTAATTTTCATTTCATGGTCTTGGGTTGAATTTGAGATTGGGCTTATGTTACTTAGCTGAAATCCGGTCATGATATCTTTTTCTACATAATAGCTGGAGGTCTAAATCCTTACAGAATACTTTATTCCACACCATTGAAGGATAAATTATAGTATAAGAGGCCTATTTAAAAAGCTGTAGCATCTTTGCTTTCTTAATAAAATGATCAGTTTCATGAATTATGGCAGCAAATTGCAACCAAGTGTACCCTCGTAATGCAATCAAACCCTAGATGTGAAGTGTGGTGGTTAGGTTTCTCCAGCACTTGATCCTGCTTTATTTAATTTTGTATTATTTCCAGATTTATTTTCCTTGGCAGACAGCAAAACAAAGCAATCCCATCAAGACCCTAAAGATACAAATAGAAAGCCCTCTTTCCACAGGTACTTTCCACAGCAATCAAATACAAAAGAAAATTTCTTTAAAATCCCTTCGTATTTTCTGAAAATTGCTAGTCCTTTAGCCTCAATGAAACTTCAATATATTTCTAAACTTAAATTCACCCTAGAAAAAGCTAACCAATTAAATCCTAACCGGAATCCTAACCCACTTTCATCCTTGTATGTTTATGAGATAAGAAAAATTGTAAGCTAGCAGTGCACTTCAGGCAAATAGTTTAAGAAGAGAGCTCACTTCCAAAAGCTCAGGCTGATAAATAGGTTTAAATATTAGCTCCATGACTCAACTAACCATGGGAGACTCACTCTTGTATGAATCAACTCATTGAGTTGAAACAAACTACAGATTACTTAAGTAATGAAATTATTTATGACAACTGACAAACCATTATGGACAGGGCCGATAGTCAAAGATGATTTCATTTATTACTATAAAATGATTAAACCAAATATCTTAAAAGTATTAAAGTACTAAAAATCTACCCTTACAATTGCATACAGACTAGGCAAGGCTTAGACATTCCATGAAAAATTAATTGCACAAATACCTAAAGCAACATTGCACCAATTCAATGCAAGAGGAGAAATTATGAAAACAAAAAGTGCACCACCGCAGCCAGTGAAAATAATCAATTTTCAAAAGCAGACAATGCAACGAGAAAATCAGCAGAACTAAACAATTTTCTTGAACTCCTCATTGTCCAATCAATTGCAGAAACAGCAGGAGTTAATGATTTAGAAAATGTAATTCGACAAACTTTCTAATTTTCTCCACACGGAAGTTCCCACATATTGACCAATTTAGTTCCAGACACAGAAACCAAAAAACTAATAGAACATTACATGCAGCCTAGAAGACACATTTTGACATACATAGCTTAAACCCTAACAATACCTTCGTCAATCACCAGCTAGCCAAGTGAATCAAATCAAACTATCAGAAACGAAAATCTACATGTACAAGCTATATGCACATACGCATCATCATTACCCCAACCCAGTCTAATAACAACAAAGCTTGTCCATGAATTCAATAATTAAAGCTTTCAATTACATCTCAACGGAAAAACATTACCTGAGCCTTAAACAAAGGGGAAAACAAATTAAAGCAAAAACCTAGGGTTTACGCATGAAAACAACAATCTAACCTCGCTGAACCTGTCAAACTGCTCCTGCGACGTGACGTTCGGAGGATCCAACCGCAGCACGTGGATGATCTTCGCGAAGTAATGCAAGTAAACGACAAGCGCGGTGCCGTGCGCCGCGGCGGCGACGGAACCAACGGTCATGAGGAACCAATCGAAGCGGTCGGCGCATGCGAAGAGCTGCGAAAACGGAACCGCGGCGGGCGGCGGCTCGATCTCCTCCGGCTCCTCCATCTCCTCCTCCGCCTCCACCTGCTGCGACGCGGAGGTCTCGGCGCCCGGGTCCAGGTACGGAGACGGCGACTCCGGGGGCTCCGAAACCTCCGATACCGGCGTGAGCGGTTGCACGTGCGGCGGGGACCACCCGAACAACCCTCTCGATACCATCATCTCTTCTTTCTCTCGGAAACGAAAATTCTTAATTCAGCAGATCCAGTCAAAAACTGAAAATCCTTGGATTACCGGTCAAAAACTGAAAATCCTTGGATTATTATTACTGCGCCTCGTCGTTTTCCTCTTCCGGCGAACGACGTCGTCCTGGCCTTCGCCGGCACCGCCGTCGCCGTCTCCTTTTACGCCTTCTCGGGTCGGAAACGGTACACGGAGAGAGGAAACTATCGTCACCCGAGGCAGCACGCGAAAATTGTGAACCCTCTCCCGTTTTCTTCTTCCCTTCTTCGGGTTTGGGAGAGTTGTTGTTTCTTTTTTTTTTTTTTTTTTTTTGATAGGTTTAACGGTCAAACGCCGGCGTCGATGTGCTTTAAGGTATTTTCCTAAATTATGAGTATTTATTAATATTTGGTTAAATATTAATTGATTTGTTTATGGGTTTATGCTTTTTAGGGACAGAGATACAGTGAGTGTGCGCTGTGACGACAAAGGCATGCATGCAAAGCTGGGACAACGGAGAAGGGTGTTTTGGTAAAGTCACGGTCAATGATGATGGATCATGGTTTTGGTGTGGGTGGGAAATTACGTTAGGGTCCTTTAGCGAGAGTCGTTAGAGATGACACGTGTTACGTGCAGGTGTGCCAAGTGAAGGAGCGCAGAGAGAGATATTTAATTTAGATGTTTTAAATTGAATTGATTGATTTAATGTGTTTACATTTTCATTTTGTTTGATTTTATTCTCAATTTTAGATATAATGCCTTATATACCTGTGTATATATATAATTTAGTTTTGTTAACTTAACCTAATCTAATCAAGTCAAACGCGTAGACTATTCTTAACTTGATTGTAGATGGTTGAGATATTTCTCGTTCCTATTTTAACACGATGAAGGAGATCAAAGTTCTAATACTCACTAGAACTCAAGTTATTGTTTCTTATGTGTTGCATGAAGTTGATTTCCTAGTCGATGATGGCTTGTCCTTGCAAAAAGAATTTCATGTTTTTTCTCCCATTTTTTAGATGTATGACTTTTGGTTGACGCTTCTAGTGTATGTTTTCTTGGGGATTATTAGTTTCTTTTGGGAGCTTCTGCTCCTTTTATTTTACCAAATCAACTAATGATTTATTAATTTAGTTTAACCTTAATAAATTGATTTTAGATTTAAAATTAATTAAGTTAAAGTAATTTTAGGTAACTTTTACATTAAATAAAAAATATTGCTTCATTATTAAGTTGATTTTAGAATAAAATAAGTAAACATAAATTATTTTACTTCAAAATCAATTTTAATCAAAATTAGTTTACAAAATCAATTTCATTTAAAACTAAGTTTATCAGCACTCATCTAAACACCTAAAATTGTATTAGAT
The DNA here is from genome assembly GCA_007407185.1 of Glycine tomentella. Classification (NCBI taxonomy): domain Eukaryota; kingdom Viridiplantae; phylum Streptophyta; class Magnoliopsida; order Fabales; family Fabaceae; genus Glycine; species Glycine tomentella. Next base: position 493,888 of record PYAF01001762.1, read on the forward strand.
GATATTTCCATGTAATTTTGGATCTTCCAACATGAATATAATCATGCATTCATATTTTTGTCCCAAATTAGATCTTTGAATTATGCTTGACTGGAATGGTCATGAAGTTTATAATTTAACATTCACCCAAGTCAACATGGTAAATGGTAAGTGTGACATCTTGCTAAACACTCCTTAGGTTTACAAGATAAACCTTCATCGTTGATTCTAGATGAAGAAATGAGCATCCTTAAACTCTCTTACAAGATACACAGTTGCAAATAACTAACAACACATTAGACTGAGACCAAAATCATTCCTTAAGCATCAGAATTCTTATAGGATCCACCATCCCTCCCAAGTCCCATCGCACTCCACTATTACCAAAGTAACAATAATTTACTTAAAAGAATTACCTGATCTAAATATTGACCCACCTCATATTACTTTTAAAATCTCAAATGGAAAAAATGTTTAATATTCATATTAAATAAATAAAAAAAATTATGCTAATGTAAAATAATTTTACATTTTTATTCGATTACAATCTATGATATATAATAAAATTATTAATTTTTATAATAATCACTTTAAAAATCACATCAATAATAATTTGTAATTAGATAAAAATGAAAAATAACTTTACATGATTAGTGTATGATCATTAAACTCTATTAAATAAATTACTTTTTATTGTATTTTGAAAACTTATAGATTAATTGTTACAAGTAATAACTAAAAGATTTAAGTTTTTGTGATTATGATATTTACTTTAATATATTTTATACAAATAATTAATTGTATAAAAACTTGTTTAAATCGTTGATTTCGCTTAAAATTAGCTAATAAACACATTCATGTGTGGGTAGATTTAATTTTAAAAAAAATATTCGAGGATTAATATTAGAAATCCATTGTTTAACTGCGAGTTTTATTTAGTTATAATCAATTAAAATATTTCTATTTTATTTCAAAACAGTTTCATTGTCGGTAAATTATAATTGTAGCACAAATAGAGAACAGTTTTAATTAATGTTTTTATTATATATATATATATATATATAAATACTTAACTATAAAATAAAGATAAACACATAAAATGTCAAAAAAAAAAAAACTTATAAGTAATAAAAATAATGAAAAGGTAGTTTGTTGAAGTTTACTTTGTGTTTCTAAAAGTTTTTAAAAAGTTTCTTAATTGTCGATGAAATCATGAAAGTTCTTGCCTTTTGGGGATTGGGAGTTACGAAAGGACCACTGGGGATAAAATTGAGAAAGAAAAAAAAAAAAAAAAAACATTGAGAACTTGTGCAATTTTTCATAGTCCTATAGTGCTGAATTGTGTTTCTGGTTCATGCTTGATGGCATTCAAGGGCCCTCTTGACTTTTTCTTACTAATTATTAGGCCAATTCATAGATGATAGAATCAGCCACTCTCAAATGTCACCCGTTTTCTTCTTAGAGTTTTCTGAAATTTGGGAGACTACACGCATGAATGATGGCAGAAGTAGTGCAACAAAGTTAATTATAATATTTTAAGATATAAGATTAGAAATATTTTAGAGAGGTTTTTCTATTAAAAATGTATTATATTTCTAATAAAAAAATTCTTAAAAACATTTCTGAATTTGTATCCAAACAAACTTTTTATTGTAACGATTTTTTTTTTTACTTATCTTTACTAACTTAACTCACATTCCTTTAATGGCAAAAGCTAGCTACTATGGAAAGGATTCTTGTGCATTATCATTCACTTTTATCAGTTTATGGAAATGTATTTACGACCATATCAACTAAACTTAACCAAATGGGAAAAAAATGTTTAATTACTTGTTTAGTTCATATAAATCTTAACGTTTTTATCTCTACAATTAAAAGTTACATATTTTATTATCTATACATACAAATTTAACTCATTTGAGTCTATATATACATATATTTTTTAATTCGTTTTAATTATTAAAACAAATTAAAAAAAATATGTATAGAAACCAAAGAAGTTTTTAAGTATAAGGATTGAAATATAAAGATTATGTATAATAAATAAATGAGTAATTAAAAAGAATGTTAGACCAACAAGAGAGGGCACGCAAGGAGGGTTTAACTTTTTAAGGATAATAACTTGTTCAAAGTTAGACTAACAAAAAAAAAAAAAATCGTTAGCCTAACAAGAGAGGACGTGGAAGAAGATTACTGTGCTACGCTATGTGAAGGATAGCTTATTCAAAGTTTCAACATCAAATCATGCCTCTTTTGTTTTAGAATAGTATGAATATTCTTCTTTCCCAACAAATTTTTCTCTACGACTGAAATTAGGATTGTACTTTACATTTTTTTTTCCTCTTCCTAAATTATTGTGCAATGACGAATTAAAGGTTAAAAATCTTACAAGATATTAGTTGGTTCTTGGTTGGTAAATGGTAATGGTATCTTGGCTGGAGAGAAGATTTCAATTCGTTGGTTACCTTGAACTTAGCATTATTTTTATCTCTTTTGATCATTCAATTCACTTTTTCGTCTTTTTTATTTTCTTGACATTTCATTAGAATTCAAGTAAAAAAATAAAAAATAAGGATCAAAATCTCATACCTGGCGCTCAACTATATAAGATGAAAACATAATGAAATCAATATAATTAATTATTACTTATATTTAAAACTTAAAACAATTACAATTTACAAGTATTTTTATATATTATAGAGGAAGGTTCTGTGATGTAACAACGGGTCAAATGTTGCTTTCAAAAGCACGACGGAGAATTCGAAAAGAAAATGAAGTCTAAATCATTTGACCATACGGGGTCAATTTGTTACACTTAAAAATAAAATAAAGCCTGAGTTTTTTTTTTTTTCTTTTTTGTCAGCAAAATAAAACCTGAGTAAAGTCTGCACCCTTTGACTCTACAGAGGATGGTAGAATAAATCCCCAAATAAAGAAAATAAATATGTTTCCCAAGTTCCATAGGAGGTGTGCATCAATCAACCAGGTAACGTGAATGAATTGAATAAAATTTAAACTTATAAGTTAAAAAAGTCTATAAAAGTAATCAATTTCAATAAACAAGTAAAAAAAATATATAAAGAAATTAGATTTAAAGAGAAAAGAGGAAGTTTAAAATAATTCAAATGATTAGTTTGATGATTTAAATAGCTGAGATTTAAAATAAAAAATTAATAGAAATTTAAAATAATTGTTTTAAAATTTTGAGGTAACAAAATATTTTAACATGAAAGAAGCTTTTAAAAAATTAATGATTTGAGAAAGTTTAAAATATATGTAAAATAAAATATTAAATAATTGTGAGATCATGTGTCCCAAAAATAAACTAGGAAATTGAAATATTTTTATTGAATAATTAATCAAAGAAAAATATTATTTGAATTTATTATAAAACTTAAAATAAACATGTGTTATAGAATTTAAAAGAAAAAATGGTCACAACAATAACAACGTCAAAGTTTTATCTTCCTCGTTCAAACAACCTACATGATTCCCCCAAACCATTCAACGCTGTTAAAAATTAAAAGTTCTGAGAATATTTTTTACATGAGATCTTTCTTTATGTCTTCCAACAACATCCTTTTTGTTCTTCCTTTCCTCCTTTTTTGCAACATACTCTTTAAGTAATCTTCTTTCATCTTTTCCTCAATCTCAATCTGTGCAACAACATCGTTTTCCCAATCCTTTTATCGATCTTAAGCCGAGTTAAGGAATAGTATTATATGTTAGGTTCCTTGGCAGCCAACATAAACTTGATGTTCAAAAATATGAATAAATACATGAATATTATCCCATTTTCAATAATGAGAAATTTAATTGATTATATAAAAGCAAATTATGTGTTTATCATATACCATGTATATGTATGAGAGGATTTAATTTTAAAATATTGTTTCAAAAAGTTATTAAAAATTCTCAATTTAAAATAACATAGCATTCCTAAATTTAAGAGAGAGAGCAAGGATAAGAAAGAAAAAATGATAGGCACCAAGGTTGTGATGGATAAAGGCTGGAAAATTAGTTTTGTTTTGTAAATTTCAATTCATAAAATTAAGAAGGGATAAATCATTGTTTTGTGAACAAAAATACTTTTCGAACTCTCCTCATTGAAATACAAACATGCACTAAATATTTTGAATCACAAGATCATTAAATGAAGTATCAACTCAAATTTTGATAAATAAAAAAAATAAGTATTAGAAAAATGATGTAAATATGTATTCATTAAAGTCAAAAACCTTTATTGTTCTATTAATTCATGGTAAAAAAATAATTTATATATATTATTAGTAAAAAAATACATAGACACTTAATAATAATTTATTTTATTACCGCGTAATATGAATAACCAGAATAGTATGATAAAATTGTTAAATCTTATTAAATTTATGCACAAGAACAATCTATAATAATAATGTATATAAATTAAATTTGTATGATAAAACAGGTTGATATAATATTGTATAAATTTATTTATTTATTATATATGATTAATTAATTAAAAATCATTATAATATATATTTTTAAAAATAGTTATTACAAAATCTAACAATGTTATCATATAGAACATTTTATAATAAAATGTGTACTTAAATCAAATATTTATACAAGATAAATATTTTTCTCCTAACCTAATTTATTTTGTATTAAAATTAATTTAAATTTAAATTTAAATCATTTGATTAAGAATTCACTGGCTTCAACCATTATTACATGTGACATTTTTCCTTAAACTAAAAAGAATAAAAAAAGATGTGAGTGAGGAGGGAGAGTAGATTGTTATATGGATAAGTGAAAGTTCCAAAAACAGAGTCCTCCACCACACAGAACAAACCAATACAAGTCACTTTGTTCTTTGCTTTCTCACACAACAATGACGTCCCTGCAGAATTCACCAACGCTTCACCGAACCTTGCTCCACAACTCTTTCCCTCAGGTACACACACTGACACCCACATTCATGCTTTTAACTCTTGCTAATTTGATTCATTCTTCTCTGGTTATGTTACAGAAGCATGCCACTCGTTCATCTCGAAGAGATGTCATTTCCTTCATTGTCAAAGCTGCCCAAGAACCCTCTGCTTCTTTAGCTTCTCAAGGTTTGTTCTTTTTTCATTTGGGTCTCTTGAAGCTGAATTCACAGCTGCCATTATCTTATAACAAGTTATATGTAATGTGTTACTAGAGTTGCTTGTGTTGGTTGGCTGTAGAATTTGTACACGATATCTGTTTATTTGGCATTCTAGTATGCCTTGTTTGCTGCTCTTTGATACTTCAGAATCCAATGGATTAATAAGTATCTTTCAATATCTCCTTGAGCGTGCCTCTATATATCAATGTAGGCAAATTAGCTTTCTGATGAAGATGCACCGAGCAATGTTAATCTTGTTGTTTAAATCAAGCATTATCCCTCACAAGTATAATGTAACCCACATATGAATCATTTAGGCTATTGACCTTGTTTGTGTTTTTGAAAAAACAATAGTAGCAAAGCATGCTTGGGAATGGGGAGTAGAAATTGTAAGCAGCTGTTGTAGTTGGGGTGTCATGTGGGCCACAAAAAATCCGAATACGAATTTCACGTTATTTGCAATCAAATCTGAACAGTTTTGATCACCAATCCCTATACCTGTTGTAAACAACTTTAGATCCTCCTAAAACATCCTTTTACTAGTCCTCCTACTTGCTTTGTATGGTAGTAAGTATTGGATTTTTATTTGTTTAGAAGACACTAAATGCATTTTGTTTTTTCATTTAATACTTTCTTTATAAAGTATTAGGATAACATATTGGAGGATATAACACTACTCTTCGCTGACATTGAATTGTTATCATTAACTGGAACTATATCAATTTTTGTTTTAAATCCTTTGCCATACCTTGGCAGATAGACAAAGAAGGCGCCAAGTGATTGCCATTGGAACCACTGCCCCATTAGTTTTTCTGTTCAACCAACACTCGAACTCTTGTAAGATTGCATTTTAAGCAGTTAAATTTTCCATGTGTTACTGAATTGTGCTTGATCAGGAAGGAACAAATGCTGTTTATGAGACTTTCCTAAATACTGATGCCTGACATCCTGAGGATATACCCTTGATATGGCTCAGTTGCTGCAGAAAATAAGAAGGGATTTTTGCCTGTTTTGGACAAGAAAGATGGATATTCATTTCTCTACCCTTTCGGGTGGCAGGTGAGCATTGTTATAATACTATCTGCACTCTGCACCAGTGTGACTTTTTTTTTATCTATATCAAGATGATTTATTGATACAAAACTAAAATGGAAGTTAAGGTTAGCTCCTTCATCTCTTTTTTATCATGGGGAGTGAGCAGGAAGTAGTAATTGAAGGTCAAGATAAGGTGTTCAAAGATGTCATTGAACCACTGGAGAACGTCAGTGTAAATCTGATACCAACTGGCAAACAGGATATTACAGAATTTGGGTCCCCTCAAGAGGTTGCTGAAACTCTAATAAAAAAGGTTTTGGCACCTCCAAACCAGAAAACCAAGATAGTAGAAGCAAAAGAGGTTTGATGTTCTACATTTCTTATCCTTGTTTGTAGTAAATTTTTTTGTTATTTGGACTCTGCACATTTAATGTATTGATATTTGTTCTGCAGACATAAGAGCATGTGTGTTTTGTGACCCCCATGCAATTCCATTCTGCTAATCTTATTTGATTTTGATCTCAAGCTTTACACAGGATATATTTACATGAAGTAAAATGTTATTCTTCCTATGCCACCATTGAAAATGATATCATTTGTCTATGTCCCTTTTACTTTATCATGGGGAAAAAAAATCTGTCTAAGGTGACTTTCGTGGTGACTCAATTCACCGATAGCTTTGTCCTCTGGGAAGATAAGAAATTTTACTAATGATGGGATTTCACCAATCACAGTGGTAGCATTGTAGTCTCACTCTCACATCCCAATCTTATTTTACAGAGACTGTCTTCAATTTGAACATCTTAGCTAAAGGGAATTTGCCTTCAAATAGCATATGTAGTTTTAAATTGGGAAGTTCTGTGCTATCTTACAATGTATTAAGAGAAAAACAAATCTTTTGTCTTCAAAAACTTCTATAGCTTAACAATGTAAGTTATGGAATTTTTGACATCTTCCCTAACGAAACATCAGCAAACTAGATGAATTCCAGTTTTAGAGGTTTGTAGTATACATACAGAAACTATTGCCAACAAAATTGAGAAGAGAAGATTAGATAATAGTTAGAAATAGGATTACAAAGAAGAATGTTCATTTTTCTCTTTGGGTAAAAAGAACAGAAATCTTTTATGTTTTTGAGTGTGTTTGGCCAGAGAACAGTTAGTCATCATCATAATCTGTCATTTGATTTGATCTTCCGGACATGAGGAAGAATCACTATTTAAAAACTTGTGAAGATTTGAAATATTAATGAAGAGAGTGTTAAAATGTTAAATTAATGTGTTTAGCACATCATAAACAACTCTGAATTTGGTTACTGACTTACTGTTGACAAATAGGAAATGTTTAAGCAACTAAATGCTACTCTTGAATTTGTTTTCCTTGTTTCTTATTTTCTGAAGGTATCTAATCATGTTGATGAATATTGCTCTGTGATTATCATTTCTTTTATGCAAAACGTGTGCCACTTGCATCAAGTACCTCCAATGTTCTGATCTCTGGTTCTTATGTGTGAGTATATATATGTTTGTATAACTGCAAAGACACTGATCATGACTTGCTCCATCTATGGAATGCTTCAGCAAGATGTTGAAGGAAAAAAGTATTATCAATTTGAGTTCATTGCTCAGGCTCCAAACTATACTCGTCATGCTCTCAGCACAGTCTCCATTGGCAATGGTATGATTTGATCCTTTTAAATATTTAAAGTTGGTGATGAAGTCTGTAAATTGACCTTTTATTCTTTCATATTTAAAAATTAAAACTTACATAAAAGTAGCAAAGTGCCTTGAACCTTTAAAAATAGCAAACATGCACTCTAGTATCTAAAACTCAAATGTGTTGTTTTTCATTTGGGAAAAACAAAATATTTGAGTTTTAGATAAATAAATATTACATAACTAAGGTTTGACGAGATTGGAATTACATTCTTATGAAAAGAATTCAGTTCGAAGATTTTTATTGATGTTTTTGCTTATGTTTTAATTATTAATTGTAGGTAAGTTTTACACCTTAACAACAGGAGCAAACGAGAGAAGATGGGACAAGATGAAAGACAGGCTGCAGACAATCATAGAATCCTTCAAAATTTTCAATGTTTGATAATGATCATTACTATTACCATTTATCATATTAGAGATATTAAACTCTTCAGCGAGAATGTTCATTTGAGCTTTATAGTCCCGAGTGTAATCTGTTTGCTTATAACTTTATCTAAATATATGTACAATAAATGAGTAATGCATTGTATAAAAAAGAAGGGGGGAAATTCTTATACATACAGCAAAATTTCTAGCAACGATACACACACACTCTTTCTAGCAACGATAATTCGATAATATAACCTCTCAAAACGAGTCAACTCAACATATTTTAATTTTAAGCCTAAAACCTCTTGGTCCAAAGAGTTTATTATTTTTTTAAACTAAAATATTCCTCAACCAGAAGTCACGGATTAATCAATTGTGGTATTGGGATCATTTATAAGAAATCAATATCTTCTAACAAATGTTTTTTCATACACATTTTTATGCAAACCTGAAATTGAATTAAAGAGTTTACAAGACCATGTATAAAGTTTATTCGATAGATAAAACAAAAAATTGTGAAAGACTTAATAAAAGTAATTTCAATTCTTAGCAAATATGATTCAAGGGAAATAATCATTTAAGATGCATTTATTTTACAAAACCTAATTGAATTCCTGAAAATATGGCATGTTTGTTAGAAGGTTTCAAAAATATTATTAAGCATAATTCATTCCCAGGATTCCATGACTCATGTTAATTTGGATTTGGCTTTAAAAACAGGTGTTTATTTAGATAATTTCATTGGTGGGAAGTGTTCTATGACAATGGCATTCAAGGGGAAGGCTAAGGAGGATAGTGCGAAGGATGACGTGATGTTAAAGACAATTCATGTTTTTCAAAATTCAGGAATTACCAAATACAAATAACCCGAACCACATTCCTAAACATAAATTAAAAACATAACACATCGGATCTCTTTTAAGTACTTACTCTAGCTGCCTCAAATCATTTTTATTAGAGTAAAATATATTTTATGTCTTCATATTTTCATTGAATCCTATTTTTAATCTACAAATTTTCATATGCAATTTAATTTCTACAATTTATAAATAAACACATTTTTAATAGCCCCTTACAAGTTACAACCCGAAGTTAAAAAATGTGTACAAATTGAAAAGTACGAGGATTAAAAACACCTTTTTATAGTTCAAGGACTAAATTACATGATGGGATTAAAACCAAAATTCAATGGAAATATCGAGACTAAAACATTTTACCCTAACTAATCTATTCAACGAAAGTTGGTGTCTAAAAAGAAATTCTGGTCAATAAATCTAAATGTTTCTGCTTGGAATTTTGCACTCCTTTCTTGAGCCTTGGAACATCCAATCAGTGACCACGTAAAATCTAGGGCTCACATCCTTGCATCGGCACAACTGCATGCCAAGGCATGCATCAGAAATGGTTACAAGACTGGGAGCGTCTCCACCCCCATTGCACAAAAGACTGTAGAGCACACGCAGTGGGTACACAATCATTCCAACATCTAACCATTCTCCAGATGCACATATACCAACTTCAACAACAAACTGTATTTACACATGGCCAATCAATCCTTTTTTCTTCTACAATAGTATGTTATCTTCAAAATAGTATGTTTGTGTATATAATGTATTAATAACAATATTTAATATAAATATTAGCACATTCAAAAGCCTAAAAATATGTTTGAATGTAAATTTCTCTAGAAGTATTTCTAAAATAAGAAAATAAGAAGATAAAAATAAAATGAACTTCTCCATAAACTAAAATATGTTTTTCACTATCAAATTTGTAGATGTCAATCCTGTTTGAATACAAGGTTAAAAGTGCTTTTGAAAACTTCTCTACTATAAAAAAAACACTATATTTCCAATATAGAAGCTCTTAAAAACACTTCTAACTTGTATCAGACCTGATCTCATTTTTTAAAAAATTTATATTAATAAACTTCTAAAAATTAATTATTGAGGAGCTTGCTCATCTTATTTTTTTCTTCTTATTTTCTTCTTCTAGAAGTGCTTCTAAAAAAGCTTACCCAAACAGACTCTTAAATGCATTACTAGTGCAGAACAGGTCCAACTTGAGACTAATATATGTGTCTCCTTTTACAATTTCTAAGGTAAAAAAAGTCACGAGACGGAGGAGCAGAAGTTTTGCGATGTGGAGTCCAGATGTAGCTCAAATAATAACAGCATATTATTGGGCAACGATGGATACCTTTCAAGAGATGTTATCATAAAACATGGGAAACCCATATTTATCAGACTCACTCTTGGTATATTATGTCCCAGACATGTAACGGTCCCTACCAAATTACAAACAAAGCAGACACCTGACTATGTCTGGTAAGAAAAATAACAATGGTATTCTACCACGATACTAGGAATTCTAAATTCTAATAGCACAAATAATAAAGAAATTTTTTGTTGAAGGAACAAAGGCAAAGGGCTGAGATAGCCACCTGACCAAGAGATGTCATCAGACAACATGGGAAACCCATATTTATCAGACTCACTCTCAATATAATATGTACCAGACATGTAACAGTCTCTACGAAATTTCCAAACGAGGTAGCCACCTGACTCTCTGGATTTTTTTAAGAAAAAAGTTCGGAATTGTTTTTCCCTTAACAAATACTCAACCACCATAATAGGAACAAGCAATAATTAAATATTGTGTGTGTATATCAGTACATTCATAAATTCTAATTCCATGACTAATGCAGAAAAGTTTTGGTTGAAAAGAACAAAGCTGAGTGAGGGGCAGTGGTTTTGAGATGTGGAGTCCAGATGTAGCTCAAATAATAACAACATATATTATTGGGCAACGATGAACACCCTTCCAAGAGTTATACGACAACATCGGAAACCCATATTTATCAGACACACTCTAAGGATATTTTGTCCCAGACATGTAACAGTCTCTACCAAATTTCCAAACACGGAAGACACCTGACTATGTCTGGTATTCAAAAGAAGAAAAAATCATGAATTGTTTTCCTCAGCAACAACGGGAAAAAAAACTACCACCATAATAGGAACTAGAAATAATTAAATCTTGTTTGTGTGTATATCAATACGTTTGTAAATTCTAAAAGCGTGAATAGTGCAAAAAAAGTTTTGCATGAAATTAACAAAGTTGAGTAAAGGACAGAAATTGTGATGTAGAGTCCAGATGTAGCTCAAATAACAAAGTGTATTATTGGGCAACGATGGACACCTTTCCAAGATATGTCATCAGACAACATGGGAAACCCATATTTATCAGACTCACTCTCAGTATATTGTGTCCCAGACATGTAACAGTCTCTACCAAATTTCCAAACACGGTAAACACCTGACTATGTCTGGTATTCAAAAGAAAAAATAATGTCATGAATAGTAACCAAAGAAAAAGAAAACAAATACAGGTATTCTACCACTAATAGGAACTTGCCATAATTATTTGTATATCAATAGATTCTAAATTCTAATTGCATGACTAATGTAGACAAGATTTGGTTGAAAGGAACAAAGGTTAGTGAGGGGGCAGAAATTGTGATGTAGAGTCCAGATGTAACTCAAATAATATATAAACTAATCCATTCATTGATTGCTAACTATAACAGCACTTTTACTTTTGTCACTACAATGTATCAATATACACTATACTATACTAAAAACACAAAACCTTTAAAACTAACATACCTCAATGCCAAAAGGCTTCTCGATATGCAAAGGTACGAGGGAGGATCATTGTACACAGTCTTATCCTTACATATGCAAAGAGATTGTTTCCAGATGCAAACCCACAACCAAATAGTCACAAATGCAAACGCTTAGATTAAATTTATTTCCAGTTTCATTTGTGTGGGTCAAGAAACAAGACAACTAATTACAAAAAAGCAAAAATGAATTGAACTTTCTGTAGTCATTTACATATGGGTAAAACCGTGACAGAACCATGAACATATCTTTAAATTACCCACTACCAACATGACAACACATACCAAGTGAAGAAAGCTAAATTATGCTGGTGTTCAGGACATAAATTTATACCTTGGAATACAAGGAAATGAAGACTGATCAAACCTTGGAAACAATGGAGTCAGTAAACTAATTTTTCCTTCCACTACTCTGCTCTGCATGCAATGAGACTGATGCGTGATATTTAATGTGTGAATTGATCCATAACCTCCACTAATGCAGTTAGTGAGTTTTGTACGTTACTTTCTTGGAATGTTGTTATGGCTTCAAACAGTTATGGCAAAGCACTACACATTCCAGAGCATTGGAAACAGCCAAACCCTTGCACAGAAACATTCATAAATTATTAGAAAAAGAACTATTTTCTTTTTTAATAAACCAGAGTTTAAAACAGGGTTTCATTGGTTAGAATTCAAATTCTTGTTCATCCAATAACATGAGTTGGCCCAAACAGTAGCATATCTTGAACTTCAAATCCTTTGAGAGCACCATAAGGAGACTCCACACCATGTGCATAACTTAACACAGAAAATGAGTTAAATAAATTACTCATAATACTGACTTAAACCACAGAAACTGAACAATCAAGGGGCAAATTTGCTTTCTGGTGAGATATATAGCATATTAAAGTGGTGATAATGATAAAGCAAGCAAGCAATCAATCACAGATTAATTATTAATTATACTAGTATAAAACTGAATTCATAAAACTGTTCTGAACTCAAAATTGAATAAACAATAGTTAATACATATGGAAAACAAAGAGTCCTAACTCAGGACATGTAGAACAACTATCTTAACAATGAAGGATTGACTTTGCTAAAACCAAGAGTACAACTTAGATAATACCAATCTTGTTAGCTACATCCAAGGCATCATAATCTGGAGTCAACCTAACATAGGCTTTCTTTGTTCCATCCGGCCTGCAAAAAACAAAATAAGCAAGTTGGTAAAAAAAACATAGAAATATACTGCTTAATATAATATTCCATGTGATACTCATATTAATGAAGCACTCCAAGTATTGTGAATTAATAGCAACCACTGTAAGCTAAGAAATCGGTACTCTTTCTCTACATTTGGTTGTTTTTCAACAATTCAAAATTACATGTAGAAGATCTAAATACATTTTTCATTTCCATTACCTGATTAAAGTATTCACTTTCTTCGCCTGAATGTCATACATCTTCTTCACAGCATCTTTAATCTTCTTTTTGTCAGCACGGAGGTCAACAATAAAAACCAGTGTGTTGTTATCCTCAATTTTCTTCATTGCAGACTCAGTAGTTAGAGGAAATTTAAGTATCTGATAATGGTCCAACTTGTTTCTGGGTGGAGCACTAATGCGAGGGTACTTAGGGTTCCTTTCTTTCTTCAATGTTCTTGGCCTGTGAAATGTAACAGATGTCCTGATCTTTTTAGCTTTCTTCTTAAACACTTGGCCACCTGATTTGACAGCCTTTGCTGTCTTCAAGGCCTGAGCTTTGGGATCAGCCTTTTTGGCATTGTCCACTGCACAAGGAAAAAAAGTAATTAGATAATTACCAGGAAACCAGTATTGCTTTGAGCATTTGCCACCTATGTCTATAAAACAATGCATCAACCTAAAAGACAATTTGGAAACAGGAAATCAAACTAGCAAAAACTGACAAAAAGATGCATTACAAGGAAGAGCAGGACATGACTTATGATTGAAGAGTTAAAAGGAAATGCAAATTAAAGGAAAGCCAAATACTTATGTATCATTTGTCAATATCTCGACAAACACTCCAAACACGCTGGTATAAATGAAAAACAAAATATTCTTCATTCAGGTAAAATTTAAAAAATGACCAGTGGCACGTCCATTTTCTTTAAACTAGGAATACATTCAGTCAGTTCACAAGCACGCACTGAAATTCAAGAGCCCCGTAAACAGGTGAATGGAATGATTTTTCCCCCGAGGGTGACTGAACTACCTGGATCCTCATCTCTCAAAAAAAAAAAAAAAAAAGTAGTGCATTCACCATAATATGCACCATATGAACCAAGTAACCAACATCAACAAATGGGATATGTTTTAGCACAAAACAGACCATTACTAGCATCCAACTTTTTCAGCAACTAAACATAAATATCAACATTACATACATGAGTCTCTAGATAAATAGATAGATAATATTGAAGAAATGACCATTAAAAGAATAATGCAAGACCCACCCTTAGCAGGAGCCATTGCAATCACTCACCAGCAATTCTTACAACCTCCTGCATATACATTAATAACACAACTGCATCAGCCAATTAAAGCATAAGCAAGTTTTTTAAAAATAAAACGAAAGTTACACGAAAACAAGGTTTAGCATTCACAAAATTACGAAACCTTAAAAATCGGAGGGCTGCTGCAGAACTAGGGTTTATGGTTGAACAGCTGAAGGAGGGAGGTCATTTATATAGAACACGAAATTACGGTACAACCCTGTCGAGCCCAAGATCTGAAATCCAAAGAACTTGTGCGTAAAGTTTTCAAAATGGGTTGTGATATCAATGGTTCGGTCCGAGACACAGAACATAAATTAGCCCAACATAAATTATTTATTTTTTAAATATTATTTAAGTATTTTTATGGTATGAAAAAAAATATAAATTAAAATTTGAGAAAATATTATTTAAAGATATAAATTATTTTACTAGTAATAAAAAAACTAATGAATAATAAAAAGGTATGGGAATTTTTATTTTATTTTTTAAATGTAAAAGTAATTTGGTTTAAAAAATATTTTTTTATTTAAAATAAAATAGAATTTAATTTACATGCCTTGTTGTATAAGTATTTTTGCATTGTCACTTACCATAAATTAATCTATAATTTATATAATATTTATTATAAAATCTACAAATTTATTGTACATATTAATCTATTATTATTGCATGATAACGTAAAATACATTTTGCGTTGTATTTAAACTAAATTCTATATCAAATTATGTTCAAGTTTGATAAAAAAAAAACAATTATTAATAAACTAAATTTAGTGATTCTAAAATCTATTTGTAACAACCAACAAGTGAACGTTATATAATAAAACATGTGTTCTTTTTTCATATATAATGAAACATGTCTTAATTTTGTGAAGCGTATCATCTAACATTCATATTAAATCAAATATACTCTATAGTTTTATTTTGTTAGTTAGTAAATACCACATATATGGTATGATTTTAGTTTTTCTCTAGTTTTTAATTTCAAAATAAACTTATTTTTAAAAAAAATATTATATTAAAATTAGTAATTATGTGCTGATAATTATAACGACGATAATAATGATGTGATGCTAGTGACAAGTATAGTGATAAGTCAATGATGGCAATGATGATACTAGTACCAATGTCAATGATAATGATATGGTAGTAATATCAATGGTGATGATGATGACAATGAAAAAAGTTTATTATCAAATATACACATAGTGTTTTAAACAATAAACAAAAATTACATATATTTTTGTTTTAAAAATGAATATAATTTTTTTTAAAATTAAGTTAAAAAACTCTTTTAGCTTCATTTTTTGTCAAAAACATTTTATTTTTTTAAAAATGCATTTGAAAATAAAAATAAATAAGAAAACTGTAAACATCCCAAACGATCACTTAATTCCATGGATATTTTAAAAAATTATGATATTATATATTAATTAAAGATAACTAACTTAACTATTTTTTTTATTAGTATTTGATTTGATAATACAAAAAACAAAAACATAGTATTTAATTGATGATTTATATATATATATATATATATATATATCAATTGAAATATTTATTTTATGTAGCGTGTCTAAAAATTATCGTAAGTAACAATAAGTGTCTTCAAGTAAAAGGACAAGATTAAAAGTGAAAGACAATTACATGAGAAACAAATGTAAAAAATTGTTGTGAATGTGTCATTTTTTCAAACAAATTTTATGGGATACCATTACTCTTCGTGGTTTATGGTGCACCATTATTAATAGGCTTTAAAATAATCCAGAGTGCACCTTCTTATCTAAGACATGATTTAAACTTCTCCCTCGCCAACATCATTAACTATTGTATGCCGTTGCCAGAAACGATTTTCAATAACACCACCATTTCCTTCCTCTTCTCCACTCCTTACTCTAATTCCCTCTCCCCACCATAGAATCCGTCCATTTTTCAACCATTTGACGTGATTCATACTGAAAACAGTTAATTTAGCATTCTCCACGATTTTACAATGTACAAAAAACATCAATTTATAACTAGGAGTGCCTGACAAAATTAAAAAGGTGGTAGCATAGGGAGGAATAATCGACCTCACTAACAATTTTCATTCATATTTAAGATAATATCAAACAGAATCTAAACATTAAGAAGCGAATCGATTTACTTCAGTTAATTAAAAACTGCAACCGAACTTTAAACGATGGTAAACCATATCCAAAGAACATTGCATAATCCCATCTTCAAATTGCATTTTTTACATTCCAATTTACAATCGTCTGTATCGTATCCGCAATCATTCATTGAATTTAGTTTGTTAATCACGTTTGATTAATTGTGAACATACAAATAATATTGCACGGGATTATGTAAAAACATTATCATACAGGCATTTTTACCAATCTAATACTTGTATTTTTTTTCTATTAAGAAATCTATATCACCCAGCTATTGAAATTCTCAATTCAAGAAATTGTTCACATATAAGCATATAAACTACACCATTTTCCGCATTGAGAGAATATGAAAGAGAGGGAAAGAGAGCTAAGAAGGAATTGTTTTTTATAAATAACATGAGAATGTGAAAGAAATTTGAGTATATTGAACATAAATTTCTAGGTTGAGGGTGTTAAAGCGCTGTACATTCAGCCGAGCTACAATGGACTTAGCATGGGGCAACCTGCAAGTAAACATATAACAAGACTCAGTCTTAATTAGTATGCATAGAAAAGTTTAAAGGGACATGCACGTATACAATTAAACAGTGATGTTCTGATCCTTGAAAAAGACTAGAAATTGGAGGTATATACATATCAGATAAGTAACATTTATAAGAGTGCTTTCTTTCCAATTGAGATTTAATATATTTTCACAAACTCAATACTTTTTTTTTTGGTAAATGACAAACTCAAAATGCTGCTCTAAGTATATGGGCATGAATTGTTAAATATAGCCACCACATTGATGCAGCTGGTACAATAAGGGTGATATCCAGATTAGATGTACTTTATCAGTAGAGAAAGAACATGTAAACATGCAATACAAACTATAAGTAGATAACAATCTAATATTACCATGATAAATTAGTCAAAATTAACCAGTACAAATAAACTAAATGCTCTGAACAAGTAATTGTAACAACTAGGATGCCATTCATTACCTCACTGGATTTCTTTTCACAGGGAAGATCAAATTACAGCCTGAAAATTTGCCATACAAAGGGATAGCTGCAGGTGCTGGAAAATGTTAAAGAAGCTACTTGAACCAAGGATTCTCCTTGTATAGTTTTAGCTACAACGAACTCAGCAAAGCAAGGAACTCTGAAGGTTCTTCATTCTCTTTAACAACCTATTCATAGAAGAGAAGATCAACATGAGAATTCAAAATATTGGGACAATGCATAGTGCATAATGCTCAATTCAATCTTTTTTTAGAATAGAAAAATTGAAAATAATAGAAGATATATCACATATCAACAAATGCTAGCAAGGCAATGTTTTCTTGACCATAAATTTGGCACTATAGGAAACAAAAAAGAAATGGTTTGAAGTTCAAAGACAATACTTTGATCACAATTTAACAATACAATGCTATTGATGCAAACAAGAGAAGGGGAGAATTAAAGGATAAAACATGTAACATCAAGGGAAACAGGCAAATGGAGATGCGCTTAAAGGAAAATCACTTTCCCAAGAAATGAAATAGGATTTATTGTATCCGCAGATCCTAGCAAGAGTGCAGTCATTCATTCTCATAGTTTCTGCATCTTTATTTTTGTGAACTGAAATGATGAAATATCACCTTTCAAACAATTAAAGTCAATAAATTTCACCACTTTTTTGTTTAGTATTAAAGAAAGAAATCATTTATGTGGTTTGTGGAAAAACACGTTGCAACAGCTGGCCCACCTAAAATCTTAAAAAGCATCCCAATCTGACAAAATACTAGATTCAGTTAGAGATTCCATCACCTTTTCCGCTATCAGTTCCACTGAATGCGGGAAAAAGATAGATAATGGTGGACCAGAAATATAGCAAGAAAGGTTAGATTTTCTTGCATAAATTGCCCTAGTCAATGTTGATCGACACAGAATCCAGGGCAAAGAGTGCTCTACAACAAACCTCTCTGTTTCCTAGGTATGCAAAAGACCTTGACTCTCCTGATCTTAGTTCTAAAAAATTCTCCAAAACTAAATGTAGCCAACTCCTCCAATCCTCTCTTGTCATTCTCCTATTCTTCCTAGCCTAGAGATTCTAACAAGATACTTCCGGTTTTCTTTATACTCCCAACTGCCAATCTTGTAAAATGTCTTAAAAACCTAAGTGGAAGTATATAACTATATATCTGACCAGAAACTGCATACTCAGAAATTATTTACAAGCAATTCTCTCAGTTCATGAAACTTGTGATGCCATATAATGAGCTTGTGACACTCAATTACCTAAAAAATCAGATAGAGAAACACCCATATGACTTAGGTTTACTTAAATTATTGGGGGCCTATAGAATGAAGAAAATACCACCATCCGCTCACACCGAGCAACACTGCAATTGCAACACTATTTCCTTTCCTGCAATTGATTATTCTGCTTCTGTTCACTCTCTAATAAGCTGCTGACAAGGTATTTAACATTTATAATATACATGCTATACATTTTCATTTCAGCATATCATTAATGATGTTTCCAACCAAAAAAAGATAATGATAGTAAAGAGACCGACTAAGCAAGCACAAGCTCACCTCCTACAATAAATATTGTTTGTGGTTACTATGTTTTAATCTAGAATAAAAACCTAAAAAAAGAAAGAGCATGAAATTAAATTTTATATAGGACTAGAGATAGTATTAAACAGGCATGTCACGACTGCAGCAACTTATTTATTGCATATAGTTGGAAGAATGACACAACAAAAGAAGGAAAAGGTCATACCTTGGTGACTGTGTTCTTTGGCAAACTAAACCGAGCTAGGAGATCACAACCAATTTGATTCCAGTCGACAGCTACTACATAATCTGACTGTTTATCAATATCTAAGTGAACCTGTGAAGCGTCACAATTGAAAGACCTCCCTACCCAAATATATAAAATGTTCCCTGCATGTACATGCATACTGGGAGAGAATATGACAAAAGAAGCTTTAGAATCCAAATGACTTGCACCAAATGTCTCAATCTTTTCTAAACTGGGCCAGTGATATACCAAAGTTTGTGCAACATTATACTGCAGTAAGCCACTGGCATTAGTTCCCTTCAATGCTGTAGACTGACTAAGTGATGATTCCTTGAGGTGCATGCTATCAGCAATGCTTGGACATAATGCCAGCTCACACTTTTGAATTGAATTCACACCTCCATCCTTGGCATGGTTGTTAGACCCGCAAAAATAATCTTTACCATCTGATTGTTGCAAATAGCTAACTTTGCCATTAACATGAATGTCAGATTCTAGAGTAGCATGAGAAGTTGACGATTTATCTGTTACTTGCGTCTTATCATTCATTAGCGGCAACTTCAAAAATTTTGACAAGCTACCTCTGCGTTCAGCAAGGGAAGTTGACGGTTTTTTCAATGGTAAAGAGGCTGACTGAGACCAGGAATGTGATAACTTGACACCAAGGATATCTGTACTGTTAGACACTGTTTGAGAAGTAGAATTTGATGTGATTGACAAATTAGAAAAATTAGATAAAGATGAAGATACAGGAATAGAAGTCAAAACCATGGAGGAAGAGTCTGGGGACACTTCTGACAACTTCGAATGAGTGCTAGAATCAGAAGAAATGGAATCTGGAGAAACAAAAGACGGTGAAGAGGATGATGATAAAGATGATGAAGATGACGACAGGGATGAGGATGGAGACAAATTTGCATTTGCTGATGTATGAATACACAACATGGAATCTGAATATACCCTTGGAAAGGATAACCGAGGGACCGAAACAAACTCCTTCGTATTAGCAGAGGAAACTTTACGCCTTTCACTCCAACAACTCTCCCTTGCAGGCAGATGGGTTTCATGTTCACCGGATGAAGCAAATGGAGGCACAAAGCCTCCAGTGATTGCTTTTTTGAAAACTTCATAATCAACATTGTATGCGTCCACTCTCCTCTTACCGGGCAAAACTTTACTAGTTAATAATTTTCCATCTTCAACTCTATTGCCAGATTTGTCCATCAAGGGCAGAAAATTTGAAAAAGCATCCCAAAAGTAAGCCGGCTCCTCACCTTCCTTAATCATCACAATAGGCCCTTGGACCTTCTCATACCGGACAATCTGGCCAACAGCCCCTCTGGCGTCTCTCTCCATGATGGCCTCACAATTCTTACCAACCCAAACATATATTGCTGAAGGAATGTGCACGATAAACGCACCTCTGGAGTCCAATGCAGCCGATGAAGGATCTGTCAACATTTTTGGAACAAGATGCAAAGGATCATACGGCGAGTGCGGAGCAATTCTATACATCCTCAGCAAAGAGCTAGGGCTAAGAGGGACAGCATGAACCCTCTTCTGGCACTGCAATAGCTGGCAAGCAAACCCCATATTTGGATCAGCAATCCCTCTCGCCGCCTTCACAAACTGAAAAGCATCATCAAAACTCTGCCCTTCCCTCCACATAAGGTAAGCAATGACCAAGGAGGTAGACCTAGACACCCCTTGACAACAGTGCACAAACACCCTCCCACCTTGCTCCCTAACATCCTCAAAGTAGTCAAACACATCATACAAAATACTAGTAATGTCCTCAGAGGGACTATCCTGCAGCCACAAAGTCCTATAAACAAAATCAGCCTTAAAGTACTCAGGACACACAAACCCCACACAATTCAAGACATGAGTTATCCCATTATGCTTCAAAATGTCCCTATCCCTAGCAACAGCATCACCACCAAGGTACACATGATCAGCAACTTTTGAACACTCCTTATCAAAAAATGCAATCTTATCCCTCTTCACAAGCCCATTACCATTGTTACTCCTACTATTATCAGGGTTGTTATGCTGAATGGAAGACAAATCAAGTTTCAACCTTTCACCATTGCTACCATTACCTCTCCCGCCGGGAGTGGTAGGCGGCTGCGGCCACTCGCCGATGTCGTCGGAGCCCGCCTTCGGCCACTCGTCGAGGCTCCGCCGGGCGATGGAGAGCGGCTGCAGCGGCGGCAGGCACGACCGCGCCTTGCAAATCTGCTGCGACCGAGGCGTCAGCGGCGGCGGCGGACCACACCGCCGGTTCTGGC
Source organism: Glycine tomentella (assembly GCA_007407185.1). NCBI lineage: Eukaryota > Viridiplantae > Streptophyta > Magnoliopsida > Fabales > Fabaceae > Glycine > Glycine tomentella. The sequence goes on from PYAF01001762.1 coordinate 515,529, forward strand.
CCTGTGTACTGTCGGCGGCACCGGAATCAGCGAAACTCTTCTCCGCCTCGCCGGAAGAGGCGTTTCCGGCGGCGGTTCGCGAGGAGGACCACGACGCCGACCGCCAGAACATCTTCCGGGAGGCGGAGAGGTGGCCCGCGTCATCGTTCCCCACCATACCCACTTGCAAAAGAATAGGAAAATTCGAATTTTGAGCAAAACCCACGAAAGATTGGAAGAGCCCTAAGCACCTAGGTTTTCTGGGTCACGCAGAAACGGTGCGCGTTGAAGGCAATTGAAGAAACCGTAGCCGCGTAGGATTAAGCATTTGAGAAAGGGGAAAGGAACCCACGAAGAAAAGTAGAGAGAGTAGCTGAAAGAAAGCGCGTCTGAATCTTTAAGTGAAAAACTGAGAGGGTGGGTGGGTAGGGGAAAATTGAAGGAAAGGTGGGATTTTTATGAAGAGGTGAATGTTTGGGGGGTTTGGGAGGGGAATTGGGATTTGATTTGAAAAGGGGGGATTGGGATTAGGAATTGGGAAAGGGAGAAAGGTATTTGAGTTGTTGTTGAGAGCAGGAAGAGAAGTGGTTCATAGGAGGGAAGAGGAGGGTAAGTACATACATATAGTAGTATTTTTGTATTGAGTGGGGAGAGTCCTTTCTATATTTATGCTACCTCAGTTTTTCTCTGTGTTTGGGGTTTTCTCAGTTTTTTTTTTTTTTTTTTTTTTTTTAAATTTTACTGTCAAAAATGGCACATGAATCAGGAATATGATTTGTCTTTCATTGCCAACCCAGGAGAGGAGACCAGCCAAGACTTGGATAGGTATATATGGAAGAAATTACACATATGTTTTGAATTGAAGGATGACTATTGACATTTAAGCAAAGAAAAATAATTATCAGTCAACAATTTGCTTTTCATATTTTTAATGCTTTCAAGTTTCAAATATGAGGCGTGAAGTATGCATGCATGTAATTATTATTTTTTGTATAGTGGAACTAAATTTTCATTTGAAATATTAATATGAAATCAAAATATTAATTTTTCATCCAACAAATACAATGATAAGTTGATTTCCTTATTAATACTACGGACAATTTGTGAATTCAACAAAATAAGTGACTAAAATTGTATTTAATCTATTTTATCTAATGAATTATGAACATTTAATTGAGAGTGACTTTTTAATGTGCATTTATTATTATGTATTGTAAAAATGATAATAAGTTTTAATGTTTTCATTAATGAGCATTTGAATTTGTGCATTGGTTCATTAATTATTATAAACTCATTTGTCTTTTACCGTAAGGTTTTGATATCCAATGTTTTAATGATATTGGTTAAAGAATTAATAAATATTAAAAATCATATGAGAACATATTTAAAAATCATAAGAAAATATATTTTTGTGTATTCCAAATAAAGTTCATAATAATATTGGTTAACATTTACCTTTACTATCTAATAAAATAAGAAGGTTTTTACTCGCTTCTTTCTATCCATACTAAAGATACTTTAGACAATTCATTTTTAGTTATTGACAAATTCTAAGATTATCGGTTAAGAAGTAAAATGAAAAGGTTTTTTTTATTGGCATGCTAATAAATGTACTCCATATAATTTTTAACAAAATATTTTCATTTTAATTCCTTAATCGATATCTTTAA
>PYAF01001762.1:517277-539732 GCA_007407185.1 Glycine tomentella
TACACTTCACACAATTAATGGTATTGAGTTTAAATAACTAAATATTTTTTCTGATGGAAACCAAATATTTATAGTAACATAGAAATTTAAAGAGTTATTTATGTAACTTCTACGAGTGGTATTTAATTGTAAATGTTATTTTAAAAATAAAGATATAAATTATATTTATTGATGACAATGGATATTGGATCTCATGGTATCCGCAAAAATTATCCATGATAAGTAATATATTTACCACTTAATGGATATGAAGTTCGGTACGGATAATTATCCATAAATTTTTATGGGTAAAGATATTTTAGTTGGAAATCCTATTCATACTCACACGTAGTAGTAGTAGTAATAATAATAATAATAATAATAATAATAATAATAATAATAATAATAATAATAATAATAATAATAATAATAATAATAATAATAATAATAATAATAATTAATTAAGATTTAAGAGATAGATCATGTTTCTTAATTCACCAAAAATATATCACATTCCTTATTTCTTATTTGCTATGAGGTACATCACATTTTTTAATTCACATAAAAAAACCATGTTTATTATATAGATAAATCACCTTCCTTATTCACAAAATAAATAAATAAACACATCCAAAAACCATTTACAAAGATTATCTTTTAGAATAAAAAATGACATTCTTTATTTGCTAGAAGGTCATGTTTTTTAAGGGTTTTTATATAGGATTTTTTTTGGGATATTTTATGATAATGTTTTATGAAACATCTTTTAATGAAATTTTAATTTAATTACTATCATATTTTTAATCAATATTATTTTTAAAATTTTCATATTAATTAAAGTGTGAGTAATGGGCACATATATGAGTAATTTGGTATACCCAACCGGAAATGTGACTTGTATATTAAAGTTATTACCTATCAAGGTGAGTTGGGGTGTGAGAAACGATTTTTTTTTAATGTGCAAGTATGAGGATGGATGATATGATATCTTACTTTGTCATTCCTAATTATTACAATTTACGTCCAACATAAAAATTTCGTGCTTCATCACACGGTTAAAAAACTAGTACTATATGATAAGCTACAAATAGAAATATGTGTTCAATATGTAGAATGTGAAATTCAAACATTCTATATATATAATTACATTTTCATAATCCAGTAAAAAAAATTGATAACTTCTTAATTACTATAATCAAAGAAACTTCAAAATTAATCTTAACACTCTCAACAAAATTTCACAAATTTTCATAATGAATATATAAATTAATTATACTAAACGATAGTAAAATCTCCATCATCAATTTAAATAAACTAGTTATTTATGTTAGAATTTGTAAAATTTATGCTCAACTCATTATAGTCGAACCAAATATGACACTTACATTCGTATACATTTTTTTATCAATAAATATTAATTATTAATTTATAAATTTATGTTAGTATAGAAAATATTTAAACCTATAAACTCTCTTTCTCAACTTTTCTATTCAACCATCAGATCAACATTATAATTCTTATAGTGCACTCGCATACATGAATGTTAACTTTATATTTAAATTTACACGTGTGGAATTAAAATTGATATTCCCGTGCTTCTCTTTTTCAATTCAAGGAAGTACCCAAACTGGCCATAAGACATAATTAATTCTACTGTATTAATTATTTCTGCATAACTAAGTGGAGAAATGGAGTCGATAAGGAAAAATCAAATATATTGTTTTTCATATATGGAGAAATTAATCCATTACCTGATATTACTAATACTCTTTAAATTATAGCTGGATATATGCCTCCATGCCATTAAATAAAGAGATTCATAATATTAATGGGATTCTCTGCATCCAACCTTATTAAGGGCATTGCATGCATATTTGCATGCACTCTTTTAGGCTTGCTTAATTGATGTACAATTCACACAAGCGATTATTGAAGCATCAATTTGAGACACTACTAATTAAATTTTAAGGAATCTGTTTACTATTCAGGATTAATTGGTCATCTCAAATAGAATTAATGTTCAAAACTGATCGAGTTTTGAACTTTGAAGTGACAAAACATTGCACTTGACAAAACTCTGCATAGAAAACATAGGAATAAATATTCATTATGATTTAGTAAGTGTATATGTGAGGTATGATGACGATAAGTTAATTTATGAAAAATGAATAATTCAAATTTAGTTTATAAATGTATAAAAAATATATAAAAATTTAGTTATGTGAATAATTTAATGATAAATTAGTTCTTAAAATTTATAACTTAATCTCAAATTAATTATAAAAAATATAGCCTATTTTAAAATTCATCTTTAAATATTACAACTTAATAATAAAATAATTTCAGAAATTTAAAAAAAAAACCATATGTCACATTTTTTTACGTTTAGATATTAATTAAATTTAAAATTTCTCTCTTTTTTGGGACTAATTTGATTCACGTGTTTACCCATAACATAGAATGATTTTTTTCAATTGTTGGCGGTTAGCATGGTAATCAGTCTTTACGTATTTTTTAGAATATCAATCCTTAAGAAAATGGATGCTTTTAATTAGTCAGTTTTTCAATTTGTGACGTGTTTCTAAAGTTTGATTGTTTGAATTGATTCAAACCTTCATCTCAAGATTAAAGAAATCTTAATTAAATTTTTATCATGACAAGGGGAATGGTTATGCATGGACACAAGTACACTTTCAGTTCTGCATTCACAATAAATCCATTATAGAATTAACACCTTTACCATATATATATATATATATATATATACACCTGGGTCCTTTATATAAAAACCAAAGAGTAATATTATATCTTTCCATTAATTATCTTATAAATCTTCTTATTATTTATAAATAAAGTATTAAATAAAAATAAAGCATTTAATGTCTTGAAATATAAAAAGCATTTAATACTTATCATAAAAAAAAAAAAAGATGATTAGTACAAAGAAGGATTTCAAATTATTAAAAAAAATGGATGCAATTTTTTCGTCTTAATTGTAATGGTAAGAAAGATCAATTTTTTTCCTGAATGTAAGAAGCATAAACCTATTTTCGTATGTACTAATCGTAAATTTTCGTTTATATTTGTAATATATTTAAGATTTATTCATTAGACACTCACTCACTTTTCATGCAAGTATATATATTTATTGGTCTATTAAAAAAGTATAAGTCACACTCATTGATTAAAAAATTCTTAAATCATGAACAGCCTCATTAAATATAATCACTACTTAAGTACTATTTAATTTTAATGATATTTTAAATTAAATTATGATGTTATTGATTAAAAATAACCCACTTAACTATTTTCATGCATAGTCTTATTTTGTTTGTGGTATAAAACCTCTCGGAAGTAGTAGTATTATATTACATACAACTATATATATTTTTCATTTTTTATATGCAAGCATCTGAAAAATACTCCATAATATCAAAGGAACAGCATTGTGTTATCTCATGTTGTTGTCAAAATATATTTTCCCGTTCACAAGGAGATGTTATGATTGTTTTAGCCATTGGAAAATTAACGTCATGGAGTTTGACACTAGTACAGGTGATGATGACAAAAACCCTGCATGATATTGTAACAAAGAAGCACTCACACACAGAAAGACCCTATTAAGCTATGCTCATAAACTTTCATCGAATGAGCAGGAGCTTTGGATATCATTAAATATTAGGGACCCAATTCACATTAAGTTACACTTTCACACATGGCTTCAAAAGTCTTCCGTTACCAAACATTCAATAAGACAAATAGTGTACATGGAAAATGATAGAGACTGAACCTCCAAGGGATTACTTCGACCAATAATACAACTTTTGTACCATCAAGAGTATCTCCATTCTCAGCCATTAAGGTGTTATCCGAAAGCAACACTCTTAGTCTCTTACCCTTTAATTTTTCCTTAGTTTTACGTCAAGGGGATGGAATGGCCCACATATATGACTATAGTCAGCAAGTGCATACAAGAAATCAAAATCGACATACATCTAGAAATTAAGAAACTTCAGTTTCATATTTTGTTTTTTTCGGTAAAGATTTGACCTTTTAGAAAATTATTCCAGTTTTTTTTTTTTTTAGCAAGCAGATATGCATGATTAGGTGTAAATTAAAAAAATGTATAAAAAAGGTGTAAATTAAAAAAAAAACTTTTACACTTCAAATAAACCTAAACTATAGCATGTTTGGATGAGTTTATTTCAAAAGGACAATTATTTGTTTAAAAAACTAAAAAAAAAAATATATATATATATATATATTTATATATATATAAAAGTATTATTTTCAAAATAAACTGAATCAAACATAAAGTAAATACTAAAGAAGGTGTTAATATAGTAATTTTTTTATATAACTTTATTTGCAAATTAATAATTGGACACATTATTTATTTAAGTCTTTGGAGAATGTTAATTATCCATTAACATTTCTTATTGCATTATTATGTTATGTGAAATGACCCGCGCGCGCGTCTCCTCGTCAAACCATCATTACTATTATTTGTTTGTACTATGATTTTAGCCATCGTAATGATACACGTCCCTGTTTATTACTCTCATTTTCCCATCTACCATGACATATGTTATGTTTTTTCACTTCTATTTTATACCTCTAGCTATCGTGGTCTAACTTTCTAATTAAGCCTATAGTTCTAGGGAAGATTCTTAATTCTAGGTTTAGTTAATTAACTTGAGGATCATATATTGGATGTTCAACCAGAAGTTAATTAACGACTTCAAAGAAAATATTGATGGGATTTTGACTTTGAGGCCAATTAGTCACCATCAACTATCATCATTACAGGAGCAATAAACGACTAATGAGGTAGCTAGACTACTAATATATTACCATGTCAATCTTGTTTTGAAGTAGTTAAGTAAAATTAAATATGATAATATATGCTAATTTTAAATTGTTCAATATAATTGAAATGTATATTTAAATTAACCTTAATCATAAATTTTACGTGAAAACATATGTTTTCAGAAAATACAATTAAGGGTTTGCCAAGTGCCAACAAGCACCAAGCCAGCCCGGCTTCTATTATTCCAATCGATGTTTGATATGACCACCGCAATGCTGACATCAAAACTATAATAAAGAGTACACCTATTTAATAATTGGGCATATATATTAGTCATCAATGTTTTGATCACGAGAAAGATAGAGGAAGGATAATTAATTCATTAATTATAGTATGAGTTTTTTTTTTTTTTGTTCTTTATTTTTTCCTCAGAAGTATCACGCTGTTTTAACAAGTTTGACTAGTAATAAGTACTTCTTCTAATTGGGGAGAGAACCATTACTTTAATTTTTTGACAAAAAAAAAGGAGGAATTTCTAAGATATAATGTTTCTCCTGAACAGCCAGTCCTAGGATAATTGGTGATATTTCAGTAAAAAAAGAGAGGATAATTAGTGTGATATCACCAATTAATAGCTCTAACTAAAGTTGTTAAAGTGATGCTCCGATTTCTAACATTTGGAACAAGTCAGATGATGAATTCATTGCTATGTTAATATAAAACTGAATGGCTATATATACGTGCATGCATTTCTTGTTGACAAGACATGATGATAACGCCATAAAAAGGATACCAACCTCCAATCAAAGCCTGAAATACTTTAAAAACATGGAGCCAACATTTTTTTGAAAAGCTTGTACACACGGGCACACAAGGATGTCACCTAAATTAAGTAGATATAAACTAGACCTAGAAGCCTATTATTGCAATTAGGTGTAGTATATATAACGGTTAATTGCCACATTTTATGCCTCCACGCACAATTAATTATTGTATATAGGGATCAGACTATGGTCAACCAATCAAACATTAATGGTCACTCCCCATTTGTTATAATTAGTTATCATGAGGCTTGCACGTGGGTAATTTTAAGGATAAAACTTAGATATAATTATTCAAACGTTTTTGGTGTTGTTTGGATCTACTTTTTACACATAATTTAGCTAAACTTACATCAAATTAGTAACTTCAACCTTGACGCACGTTCCATTTCTTTGAAAGCAAAATCAAACGTGTAGTGATTATTTCTCGATCAAAATTTGAGTTTGACTCGTGTAACAAAAGTTTACACTAAAAATTACCATGAAATATTATCAAGGTGAAACTCTAATTTTAATTAGAAAATCACATGAGAAATTAATACTTAAAAGACTTAATGTTAGTTTTGTCTTAATTTTATTACATTTATTTAGTCACTGTCGAGAATGGAAACCAATTCTTCTATAAACTTTAGGCCGCTATTAAGTATAAGCTGATGAATGACTTTATTACATTTATATCGGTTTTGAATTTAAAATTTAAACCTAGTAGTAGCTAGAGTAGTACAAAAGACTTAAGGTTTTCACTTACGTGGAGGCTTTATGATCACAACTTGGTTGTCAAAAACAAGCTACTACATAAGAGGCGTATAAATCTTAACACGTGCTTTCTGTTGGAGTCAGAAGTGCACTTTGCCTTGAAGCCCCGGCAATTCGGTAGAACACCCCTTTAATGTTGATCCACTCAGTTTTACTTCATGTCCTCCAATTCATTATTCACGAGTGGTGGATGGTGGTTAATTAATACTATGTTGCAACAAGAAGCTTCCTAAATAGGTTGTCTAGAGAAAAATCTGCCAATTCGCATATTAAAAAGAACTATCAGAAGAATTGAAATATGCTGCATCACGCAATAAGGAAGTATAGAACAATGGAAGGAATTGAATCCCCTTACCATAATTTTGTCAATCATTTACTATGTTGTTATGATCTTAGGGCTTAGGTGCTAATTAATACCTGGATTAACATAAGGTTTTGCTTGGCTATTACTGGTTTCCTCATGATTTGTTGTCCCTAATATGGAGAAGGAAAAAAATTGAATGAGTTTTAAAGTTTTTATGGAATCAAGTGACAAATAATAAGAAAGTTGGATTATGAATGTGGTGCCAATTTTGAGGTGTTATGTTTTTGTTAAAAATTTGGCATTTTTCCCTACTCATCCATATATAGTTACGAAGGTAGAACCTAATTGCTAAAGGCTAAAGCTATAAATTCGAAATCTTGCGTACCAAAGAGTTTTGTATACATACGCATTACTCATTAGTAATATTATTCTATTTATATAGATTTCGTGCTGGAGTAAGGGAATTTGAAATTAGAAACTATCAAAATATTTTTCCACACAATTTCATCCTTAATGATTTAGGATCTCTTTGCATCACAGATCAGGAAGTGCAGCACAATTTCCAAAATGACATTAAGGACTGAAATTATTCGTGACACAAATAGATTAAATAGGTTCAACCTTTTTCGCTGTGGAAAAAAAATCCGATTCTTTGTCTTTTACATACGGAAAATATTCATTTACTTTCAATCTCTTAAAGCAAGAATGTTACCTGGATTGACTAAAATGGAAAACACAACAAAATTTGAGTAAAAGCAACACGGTTGAGTGGTTGATCCTTTGTATGAAATAATTAATTAATAAGTTCATAGTTGACAAAATTATCCATGCAAACAGTGCGCAAGGCCCACCTTATTAAAAAAAAAAAAACAATTTTGACATGGCTATGAAAATATTTTCTAGAGGGTGGGGGGAACTAGATCACCGATCCCAGAGAATAATACGTTCATCACAGTACATTAGGGGACATTACTAGTTGGCTATATTTGATCACTGTAAAGACAAAAATAGTTACACAAATATTGTAAAGTTAAACTGTTTGAACCTTAGATACTAATGTTAATCTTTCTTCTTTACAATGTGCAGTGTTACTAGAAGGGTTATTAATGATTGATTGATTTATATGGTTTGTATAGTCGTGTGCTACTATTGCCAACTCAGCATTCTCAAGTCTATATAATTTGCTTTTAGAAACACAATATGTAAACTGGATATGATTTATTTAACTCAACAATAAATTACAATTCAACATGGCTGTTGCCAGTTCATTAAAGAGTTCAGACATCAACAACCATAGCTGCCAAGGAGATGATTCTAGCTCATCAACCAGGTAAAGTAGATGAAACACCAGTTACTTGCATACCAGGTTACACATGAACATATGAATCATTAAGGATTATTGTTCATAACATGACCCTGGACCAACAGGTGCCCTTCTAGCATAATAATTTGTGACAGGAGCAGCTGGAACCCCTCGTCTATTCAATAGACATCTGAAGTTTTGCAACCGGGGCAATGCAATTAAGGTAATATTTTGTGAGGTAGAATCTCTCTGACTCCATAAGCGTTCTGTAGGACACAAGGAGTAATTAATTTTGCATAATCAAAATCAGCAGTCTACAATTTTCAATCACACCCCTTTTTCCCCCTTCCCCAAAAAATATATGCTATAATCAAAGGAATATCGATAAAGGGAAGAAAAACGAATGATGGATTCATAAATGTACACCGGCTATATCTATGGTGGATCCTCAAGGGAAAAGGTATAAATCAAGAAATAAGCATCAGAGACCATATACGAGCCCTTCATATGGCTTGTGTATTTTACCCTTTAGATAGTTGTCCTTTTTTATATATAAAGAGAGGACCTATTTTTCATTTTATAGAAGAGGGACACTGAAATTTCTACTACCTACTTTCTGCAATAAAATCAGTTGTAGTATCAGGAAATGACAGCTTAAGTCCCATGTGCTAGCTATCCCACAGGCCACTAGGAAAAGTGAGTAGGTTGCTCATTGCCTGATACATTTTCCTTAGAATTACCACTAGCAGGTAGGAAGACATAACTAAGAGTTATGGAGAATTCTGTAGCAGTAACACTTTTAAGTACACTACAAGAATGTTGAACAACTTAGCATCAGCAAGATATGCCTACCTGCAGCTGCAGCAGCTCGAGGCCATATTGTTTGCTGAACATTGGATGTATCAGCCGTCTCACCCCACATACAAACTTCTCCTCCAATTACAAGCTCTTGTTCGGAAGCTGTATGTATTCCCTGTTGTGGCTCAGCGGTATATACCTCATCCCAAGGTACATCCAGATGGTCAAGATACCAGACACCCTGGTTACTGTAAATGCATCTGAAACCTTTTGCGACAACCTTTGGACAAACACCAGGGCCCAACCTACAGTATTTACGTGAAACGATTTATTCTGAAACTATGACATCTGAGTTTGATCCTGAAATAAAACTACTTCCAGAGATGGAAACTCACCAGTTGTGCACTATGGTTTTTGGATGGAGCTTTGATGGAAACGTATTGAAGGTTTCCTCCCTGAGAAATTGAATAAAAAATCAAATCTAACAAATGTATCTTCATTTTAAGAACATGCAGTAAACAGAACAATTACTTATTGATTTGCACATAAACTAGTGGTGGAATTTGAATTTTGAAATATTGATGTTTTCAACAGAAAGAAAGGATTAGGATGGAAAGATACTCAGGTGAAACAGACGCTAAGGATAAATTAAGGGTACAAATAAGTTTATTTTAGTTATAATACCATATATATTCAGATCATACCAATTCACTGGACTCCAATTTTTCGAAACAGCCATCTCTTGGGCCTTCAGTACAAAATATTGATAGGCATCTCTAGTGGTCATGTTGTGACTCTGAAGCCTGCATTCGAGTAATGGTCAGAATACAGAATAAATGTCACATCTAAAAATAGTACCTTTACACTCACAATCAATCAGATTCACAATGATCGTTAATTATCTGGAAATTGGCAACCACCTTAATGCTCAGTACCAAAAATGGTGTGAGAGAAGGGGGGGGGGGGGGAACAAAAAATTGAGTAGCTAATTCTTCCTATGAATGATTAAAAAAAAGTAATATAAAACTGTTCATGTGTCAATTGTTGGCTCATGTCATGACATGGTAATAGAGCCTCTATGATCAAATGTTCTGGAGGTCAATCATTGCTGGCCCCACTCTTGATCCTTCCAATAAAAAAACAAATTTCAACATTAGGTAAATGGGCTTATGCATTTGTCCATCCTCCAAGCCCAGATGGCTGTTTCGTGAGGGTGTGTGTGTTAAAGATACAACTTAAAACCATTCATGTATCTCCAACTAACAACTTAAGCTTTTGTGAATTGAGATTATTGGTTCATGACAACTTCAAAGCAAATAATCACAAAAATTTCAGTTGATTCCAAAAGATGACAAATTAAGTCAATGAAATATGGCGACAGAAATCCCTCCCAATTACTTTTCTTGCCCTTCACATGCTGGAAACAGACAAGAATAAGATTAACAACAAAATCAGAGCCAGTAATTCTGTCTACATTGAGATTGTTGTCAGTTAAAAGCTTTGCATGGCAACAAAATTACAAGGTTGGATATGAAATTATTTCTGCAAGGCACACCATATGCCAAGTCCTTTGCACATAAAAAGTTTTAGTTGAATTTCCAAAAATTGTACAAATGGCTAAACAAAAAGTCATCATAGAATGTAATATATGAGTTTAACAAGTTAATGTTAGTACCATTCCTTTACATGAGAAGTACTACTCCAGCAATCTGTCAAACAAAATATAATTTCACATCAATTAGCATTGATACAAATATCTTCAACAATCATGCAAAGTCTACTTCATTATACTTGATGTATTATAAATTTACGAAGTCACACACATGGTCACTACTATGAAACCACATTCTATATAGACAAAATACCCATATAAGGGAACCTGAGGGCTTTTCAAACTTCAATGATAAATAAACTCATGGAAACTAAGTGTGTGGACCACTAGAGGCCCCCTTGCAATGAGAATCCCAATCCTCTTCATGGTTTATTGGAAAGAAATAAGTACAAGAAAAACAATTCTGAGGAAACTTCAGTTCCATGGGTTTTTAAGATAAATAACTATCAATTCAGAGAGATGTAGGAATATATATGGCAATTATCAGAGAGCAACAGATAAATCATTGATGCTGTTGGATACGCCTACCACCAACTTTCTTCCTTGTTTGAACACTATATTCTAATGGTCCTGCATTGCTATCTTCGATATTAAGTTAAAAACTGCTATTGTAGGTTAATCTTTACTAAAGTCATCAATTGAATAAAGTAATTTAAGTTCAGATATTATGAGGGTTGCAAGAGCAGATACATCATACATGTACATCTCTCTGAATTGATAGTTTGTTATCAATTGAATAAAGTAATTTAAGTTCATATATTATGAGGAACACAAACAAAGCTCAAAAATATAAAAGATACACATAATTATCCCAAAAACATAAATGTGGGAATATATGGCAATTATCACTTTCCATTCTCATATAGCATTTATCACTTCAGAAATTAACTTAAAAGACATAATAATGATAAAAACCATTTCCCCTCATTTAAACGAATTCAGCTTTTAGCTCAAGTGGTTCTTTGGCAAGTTGCAAGAAAGAAACCACTTAGACTGACCTGTATTAACTTCATCACCACCCAAGTGAAATAGCTCAAATGGGAAAAGCTTTCTCATATCTACAAAATTTATAAAAAGAGAAAGATCTCAATTTATGTGTGTTGAGAGAGAAGAGCAAATACACAATCAGAAGATGTTGGGATAAGCTGGTTTAACAATCCACATAATATTAATAATATAACAAGATATATCAAGGACAATATTAAGAGGCTGAAGAAACAAGAATAAAAATGCATATAAGTGGATGGATGAATGTTTTATTAATGCAGAAACAAACAATAAAAGAAAAATGAAGAAAGCATAAGGAAGTATATTTCCCTCATATAATCTCCCACTTCAACAAGACTGGATTAAAATTTTGAAATTCATAAAGGGGGTGTTAGGAAAAATAGAGAAGTAGAAAAGGAAAACTAAAATTGAAATTTTAAGGGAATCTCCAACAAAATTCTTAATTATATCTATGATAGTATGGTACTTTGATGTCAACAATATAATTAAAAAGGATATACCAATTGAACTGTTTCATCATAAGGAAAGGGGTATTTTTTAGAATATTATTGATTACTTTCCTGGAGGTACAGTAGACATATGCAATCATAACCATGGCGAAAATAATTTAAAACTTGAATTGAATTGATTCTGTTTGGTGTTTCAATATGGTTAGCAAACATCTGGATTCCTAATACATTGTCCAGCTACTTAAGCAGGTCATAGCAAACAATTTTTTTTTTTTACTAGTAAAAGATAGACAACAAAGTAATTAGAGCTGAATTTTAAGAAAACATAAAGGTGCGATATCAGCAAAATAATAACTATTTTATTAGTTATTTACTCCACAGTCACACTATATATAAAAGTAAAAACAAAAGAATATTAGTATTATTAAATATAGATGACTAATATTGTATCCAGAAAATATCATAAATTATATAATATTGCAAATAATGTATTATTGTTATTGTATTTCATATATCATAAAACAAGGCAAACTACTTTTTAGCCATGATTGGTATTTCGGTATCAGAAATCCATTATTTTAAGTTTTTAACCCTCAAAACTATCAATTAAAGAAATAACAATTTTAATGTCCTTCATTCTCAAATTAAACAACAATACCTGGCAGTTGTTTGAATAATGCATTATTACATGTGCATATTCAGGTAAGGTAACAATTTAACAAACAAGGAAATACCACCACTGCCATGTTAAAATAGAAGATGAAAATTATCAAAGACTGTTAAAATAAATGAGAAAAAAGATAAGTGATTTGCAACTGAATATTAAATGAAGTCTCTAATAGACTCTAAACATGTTATATAACTAACATTACTGACATATTCAACTTTTTTATGATATAATCTTCCCAATATATTGTATAGCAAGAATTCAAGAATTGAAGTCATATTGATATTCAATAGAGAAGAAAGTTAATAAATGTAATGCATAAATCTGAAAAGAACTGAACAAGTGTGGGGCGGGGCTTAAGGTTTTATAAGAACTTAACCTGTCAAAATACCAGAAATGACATCAAAAGTAAAGTTCTTTGAAACATCAAGTGGCTCCCTACAGTAAGGTGATGGCCAAAGATCAGGATATCCAGCACCCCTAACAAAAAAAAAAAAAAAAGCTTAAAAATTTGCTATGAATGCTACTTGTCAGTAGAAAATAGAAATATTAAATTGTTGAAGTAACAATCAAAGTCCAGATTAACAAAACTAATTGATTAAAGTCCAAATTGATAAAATAAAAATAAAAATAAAAACTAATTGAACAAAAATCCAGGTAATAATCAGACCAACCAAATATGGAAGGAAAAAAAATCAACTGCTTGCTAAAATAAACAATTTTTTTATTCAATGTCAATCCTAGCAAGTACCAATCATTGGAGGAATGAGGTTAGCACATACCCGTGTTTAACATTAAACTTCCTTTACCGGAAGCACTCAACTCAATGAAGTTACAGATTGCAAGCTAGAATAAACCTTTCTAAGGCCAACTGTTTCTAAAATGAAACATCTATGATAAATTTTGAAAAGTAAAATAAATTTCCTGGGTCTCCATGTATCACAATAATGAAGCCAATTATTATCATACTATCAGACCATACTTAATACAAAAAAATGGCTAAGGCATGTACTTTACCATGATTCTGCATGACCAGGGACATCCACTTCTGCCATCACATTTATGCCTGCAATAAATCAAGCAAATACTCAATAAATATACAATCATTTAGCCTCATAAAGGCATGCGGATTCACTTTTATTTTTATAAACGTATTTTGCATGATACCAAGAAGATGAAAAAGGAAAAAAGGAAAAGAAAACCCTACAATCTGCAATCATGATCAACACAAAATGCTGAGGATATTATGTAGCAAAAACTTTGGAAAAGGATTTTGAAGATACCTCACCTCTCATTTTGGCGAAGCTTTATAACAACATACCATGAAGCAAGAAAAGAAAACACAATATTTGTCAATGATAGATTAAGAAATCCAACTCAAAGTAATTGGAAACTAACAATTTAATAAAAGGAAAAGGCATTTCATGTATCAATATTTTAAGATTTTAATCACATAATTCTGCACCCCCACTGGTAGCTTTTCTTGTCCCCTCTACACAATTTCAAATGAAATTTTACGACTAACTATTTCCAGTTCAAAATTGCTCATCATAGAAAAATAAGTGACATGTTTAAAATAGAATAATCGTGGTGGCAAAATTATTTATAACTGGACAGTTCGAGGCAAAGATGATTTTATCAAAGACTTGACAGATAATTTATTTCAACTTGCTGTCCTTTGTTAAAATTTCTTTCATAAGGAAGATTGTTAAAACAAGAAGTACAGAAATTAATTTGGATAAGGTGAGTCTTACTTGACAATTTCATATGCATCTTCTACTGTGTAACGTTCCCACTTTGTATATGAACCTTTCCACAAGTTTGGATATGTGGGTACCTCAAGAGGAAATGACTGCTCATCTATGATGTGCCAATGTAGAACATTCTATGAAGCATAAATTTTTCATATTCAGCATTACATGAAAAAAAAAGCATGGAAGAAAAATTAAAGAAACTTTTAAATTATATCTTACAAGTTTAGCATAGGACATAGATTCAATAATCTGCTTAATTACATCAATAGGTAAATAGTGCCTTGATGTATCTGCAAAAATAGGCAAATAAAAAAATCATGTTTCAATATCCTCTGATCATAGTATAAAATCGCTAGCAGAATAAAATAGTTTCTCCTTGAAAACATTGTGCCTCACCCAGCATAAGCCCACGATATGCAAATCTAGGTTTATCTTGGATGGACCAAGGTGCCTTGTATATTTTTACTGTTTTAGATGTATAATCGAAAGAACACAACTGGCTGAATGTCTGGGGCATCATGCAAAGACAACAACAGTTCAGTTTTCATTTTTCAAGGTAAAGAAACATATAAACTAAGACTTTGAGCAAGTTACTATATGTATGCACTATGACTACATATACATGTTAGGGGAGGATTTATACTTTCACAGTATCAAGATAACAATGTAAAGGTATAAGAAGGAAATATATTCTAGTAAATGGCTGAAATCCTATCCCAAATGCAAGGACACGGCAGATAATAGATTTAGCAATCGTATGGAGAAAAACAAACCTAAAATATGAAAAATGGAGAATGGAGATACATGTTAGAAATTATCTTAAAGAGTATATGTCACAACTCATCCAGATATATCCAGTATCTACAATTCCAACAATCAGATATGAAATAAAGCCATCAAGCATCACAAGTTTAAGCACTACACAATAACTAACAGCTCTGCATTCATCAATCTGTAGTCTTTACCTCCTCACAATCTGTCCACCACTGCTCCTCCACTTCAAACCACCAAATAAAGTAAAAATGAAAAAGAAGAAGAAGAAAAAAAAACAGTTTGAGCTGACTGAGTTGCAAATACTATACATACCTCTAATCCGCGCAATGCACCATAAACTGTATTTGCCTACAATAAAAAAAATCACAGAATAGGATGACTTACAACCATGCAGAATGACTAAGAAATGAATCACATAATTTACTTTATTTGTTCAAGTCCAAAACTAACCAGCCAAGCACAACTTTACCTCATTCTCTAATTTTTTTTTTTTAAATAATTTTTTTCTTTTCCTTTTCTGCAACAATTGTTGGAGTAAATTACAAGGGTAATAAGTAAAATACAAGTTAAGATATGTGTTGTACTATAATCTTAGAAAGAAAAGTAAAGTACATGATTGAATTGTTTCTTGTACGGAGAAGTAGGAAGATTCCTCAAAAAGATAAAATAAAAAATAAAGCCGAAACCAACTTCAATTCAGCTTTTGGCACTCAGAAAAGTGCTTGTCAATCGTAACTTGCGCATCTCATTAATGATAAAAACTCAAGTCAATTGTAACTTGATACCCCATTAATGATAAAGACTCAAGAGGTCGTATTGTAACAAGCAACTTCAATTCCAATTTCCAAATCACAAAAAAGCAAAGTAGCATTGATTCTCCAAATTCATTAGTAATTAAGAAAAAACTAAAACCAAAATCCAGAAATCGTAAATCAACAATGCACTTCACCTCAATCGTGACTTGGGAAGATTCCTTGGCTTTGGGAACCAGCAAGGTATAGCTTTCATCCACTCCAAATTGAAGCTGCATAGAGAAAACAAAGAAAAAGTTCTCACTCAGTTGGAGATCCCACATTGACTAATGACAAGACTAAAAAATTGAGAAAAAAATTCTAATCACAAGAAAAAATTGAGAGCCCAAACCCTCACCTCCTCGTTGTCTGAATGGACAGTGATCTTCAAAGTGTCAACGTCGAATGCCGAAACAGAAGATACCAATCGTTCCCTCAGCTTTCTGATGAAACTAAACCCGACACCAGCGGTGTTCTTGAATACGATCCCTCGGTATCGGTCGAAGGCCGCTCTGAGAATGGCGGAGCCACCGCCGATTCCGGCGACGGAGAGGGTGAGAGCGGGGTCAACGGAGAGAGTGTCGCCGCCGGAAGTGAACTCTGCGGGGAGTGGCCAGAGATAGGTGAGGGAATCATCAGCGCCATCGGATAGTTGTTGCGGAGTAGTGGCGGTGAGGTCGAGTGGGGCCCCCCCTCGCGGCGGCACGGTGAGTGAGGTAACTGAAGAAGCAGAAAATGAAAAAATGAGGAAGAGAAAGAGTAGAGAAGAGGTGGGTTTGAAGACAAACATGGTGGCAGAATAGAAAGGGAGGAGGGAAGACAGAGGATTTTATTTGGAGGAATCTGTGTCGTGATCTTATGAAGAAAGGAACAACGTTGTGCACGTTACAAACTTTTTACTTTAGCAACTCTACAATTTTTCCTTTTTCTTTTTTACCATCTTCTTCATTCAAAGCTGCCAATAATATCTTTATGTGTTGACACATCATTTTTTTTTTTTACATCCATATTTATTACATGGTTACCGTTTTTTTTTCTTTGTATTAAATATTTTACAAATAAAATGTGGGATAGTTAATAGATTGTCCAACACTTCAAGTTCCTATATGTACAAGCTTCTTTATCATTAATGTTTTGCCTTAATAATCAATACATCTTAATATTTATATTATATTTTATTAATTCATTATTAAATTCATTTAAATGTTCCATTTATTATTATTATTATTATCTCAGGTAATAAATATCTTATTATTTATTCCCTCCTCCTTCGAAGCATAGAACATTTCCTGGTTAATTACCCACGTTAACAAAGTTTTTCATTTGCAATAATATTCAAACTCACATCCTATGAAATATGAGCTTCATTCTTATCAATCAAACTAACTTTATTGATGTTAAATGATTCATTTTATAATTTTTAATGTATCTTCTATCATATTTTTAATATTATTTACTCATTAGTTTGTTTTCATAATTTATATTGGGTTTTTTTTTATTTTCTATGCCATCTACTTTTATTTGTTTGTGCATATATTTTCTAATGAGAATTCAAATATTGATTCGTAAGATTGTGAAGAATTAGTATTTTTTTTCTTAAACCAACCTAACGTACTATAGTAAAAAAAATGTGTTTATGTTGACAATTTTCATAAGTATTTACTAACAAATACACACTTATTTTTATTTGGAGTGTATTAACAAATTGCATTATTAATGTATTTTAAATAAATCTCTAATTACAACAGAAAAACTTACTCTAACTAGAAAACAAGAATATGCATTAACAAATCTCATACATACATATATATATATTATAATTTCTACTATAAAAAAATTGTGAAGATTATTTCTTCTTTTTTATATTGTGGAAAAATGAAGGACAATATAAGATTGTTAAAAACATTAAAATGACTACTTCACATGCACGTGATCTAACTTTTACTTTATCATTTTTCTTTTCAAAAAAGTTCACACGATTTTCATTTCTCTGAGCGTGGTTTGGTTGTGTAGAATGAAAAGGAATTAAAAAATACATTTAAATTAAAATAGTATGTAAAAATTTTGAAATCCTTACTAAATTTGTAAACATACCAACAGAATATACATACAGAAGCTAAAAGTAACTAATTAATCAAAGTGGTTAGCATTTTATTTCTTCTCATAACAAATATGTAACATGATGGAAACGGGTGTTCACTTGATATTGAATATTTTATTATCAGTACATAGTTTTTCTTTCTTTGTTTCTTCTATTATTGACTTTGTTGCATTTTTTTATACCTAACTTTTCAATTTTTGATTAATTTTATCTTGATATTTTTAATTTGATATATTTTATTCTTAATTTTTAAGAAATTTGCAAAATTTACCCTCAAACATTTATCCATTAATAAACATAAAATTGGGGGTAAAATTTGTAAAAAAAAATAAAAAAAGGTCAAATTTATCAAAAAAGTGAAAATTTTGGGTGTAAAATTTGTCAAAAGACAAAAAATTGGAGATAAAATGTGTAAAACGACAGAAAATAAAATCTGAAGTGAAATTTGCAAGCTTTTTAAAAGTTAGAAGTAAAATGTATTAAATTAATTTGTTAGGAGTAAAATTTGTTAAAAATTGAAAAGTTGAAGATAAAAAATGCAATTAAACTTTTATTATTTAAAATACCTTTCCTTCTGTATTAATCAAACTAATAATTTCGAGATCAAGTCTGTGTTTTGAAGAGTTTAAGTGCTTAACGATTGAAACTAATTGATTAGTAGTCAAGGTTAAGAGATTTGGAGGAATCTGATATGAAGCAACAGCTTTTCAAGTTACGACATTGAACTACGTACTTTACAATTTATTTTCCATCATGTTCCTCTGAATGCAAGAATAAAATGTAAGGACCTGATTTTTATTTTTTAAACAATACTCTTTCTTTTCTTGTGTTACAACTCACTTTGTTTTTATAAACACACGTATACGACAATCTTTTTATCATAAAATAGTGTCAAAATCATCTCTATGCGTACAATAGTAAGGCTAAAACTTTTTACGCACTCACTCCCCGAGTGCCTAAATCACGACAACTGCTTTATCCACACTATTTTTTGCTCAGTGCACCCCAAAAATTACAAATATTCTCATCTTACTTTGCCTTTCCCAAACAAAAACCATAGTGTTGGATGATGATTGGGTGTGGTGGTGGGACGCTGTGGTTACGGATGTTAGGGGAGAGATGGTTAGGGTTTTTACTTGGGAGTGGCAGAGTCAGCAAATTTTTTTACCCTATGCTAAATTTTAAGTAGTGCCAAATTTTACTTTTAGATCGTGTCAAATTTTATTTTTAAACTTATAATTTTATTGGTAGTGTCAAATTTTATTTTTAATCCGATAATTTTACTTAAAATTTTAAAAAATATATATGTTTAGGTAGTGCCATGGCCATTGCTGGTTTGGCCATGGCTTCGCCACTGCTTGGGAGAGAGACATGATAAAATAGGAATATTAGCAATTTTGGGGGTAGATCAAGTAAAATATAGGATGCATAAAGCAATTGTCCCAAATCATCTCATCAAACACAGAGCAAATATATACATTGGAAGTCAATTTGCTTTGCCAAACAGACTAGTCCAAATAAATTAGGCCCATAAGTTATATTTGAATTGATAAAAAGGAAGTGAAATAATGGTATGTCTAATTAGAATCTTAAATTCAGTCTTTCATCATCTGTCTTTAAATGTCATTTTTTTATCAAAGAATAATTTGAACCTGAGTTTCAGTTGCAACATATAAGTTGCTTTTGAAAATTCATTTTTCATTGACTGTATTAATTCATCAACAAAATCAAGTAAAAGTACTTTCGATTGGTATTATTTAAACAAATATCATTTTATAAATATACTTGTGAATAAAATTTATACTCAAACATAAATCGTATTCTCATAAATTCAATTTTTTAGTCATCAAACTTGAGTTTATAACATACTTTTTTTTATCCAAACTTGTGTTTGTAATTTTTAATCCAAATATGCACTAAATTAATTGAATATTAATAATATATATGAAAAATTATGAAATTGATTTTATTTTATTTGATATTTTCTATTTAAAGGAATGAATTATATAAGATTTCATCACAAAATCATTTTAATAACTATATAATATTTATATTTAATTTCATTATGTTTATTTTATTTCGTTTTAACTTTTATTTTATTTTATTTCATTTATTGTTAAATGTCCAAATATAGCTGTAAGAATATATGATGATGTTATTGAGACCATAAGAACTTAGTCCAATCATGTGTTTTCTCTTTCATGTCAATCTTCCCTCTTACTTAACTCAAATTATTATCGCAAAGAATTACTTATTACTCGTACTTAAAGACATATTGAATATAATATATCATAGGTATATTTTAAAAGTAAGGTATTTTTTAAATAAAAATAAATAATAAAAATTACATAGTTATATCATGTAGAATTTTAAAGTTTGAATTAAAAATGTCTAACATGAAGAGATGTTTAAGATTAAGCTAGCCTATATTATCTTAAAATATAATAATTGAATTACTCTTATAAATACTTCAATTTAATATAAAACAGTTTATTTCAAATCACTGCAGTCAGGATCAATACCATTTCGGCATTCCCACACTCTACAAGACAATTTTTTTTTTTTGTCAGCTCCACAAGACAATGTAAGGTTCATGTAAAATAAGGATTAGCATTTTTTTTGTAGGACAGAAGGTATATTATTCCTAAAATAATATATGAAAATAATAAACCCAGAAATTAAATGAGCACTTTCTGCACGGAAAATCGAATCAAAGCAGGCTAAGAGATGTTATGGTCCATCAAGCAACTTGACAGAGAACAAATCCAAACAACTGAGTGAGAAATGTTTGTAATATATATATTTTTTATCAGAATGTTTATAATATATATATTTTCAAATATTATTTTACATTAGATAAACTTTATGTTGCTTCTGTAACTAAACATTGAATCAAATGTCAATAAGTCATTAGTATGAATGTAATTGAATTTGATTTCTTTAAATAAAGTCTTAAATTCAAGTTTTATAAATGAAAAAACATAATTGAAAAAAAAATCACTAAAGATTTTTCAATAAAATTTAATCATTAATAAAAAAATTGGTGAATATTTTACACTAATAACATAATTAAAAAAATATATTAAATCAAAGGATACTATTAGTTCATAAAAAAAAAGTGATGGAAACAATATTAAAGGAGAGACATAAAATGAATAGAAAATATTGTGATTTTTTGGTTATTGGACAGAAGAGTAAATGAAAAGGAAGATAAGATATTTTTTTAATTCACAAGAGTTAGTTTTGTGGTAGGAGTTTAAATAATATGCAGAAAAATTTAGATTCAGTCTTTATTATTATTATTGCACACATAATTTTTTATATATTTTATTTATTCATTAATATAAAAAGTAATATTTTTTGTGCGAGTGCGAGTGAGAGTGTCCCTCTTTTTATACAGGTGTTTTATAATGATTTTCAGTCCTATTATTTATCACGTGTCAAGAGTGATATTCATTAATTTTGTGTCAGTTGTGCCTTTTTTACATGTCAAGAGATGACATACTTCCTATAGTGTTACCATACTTTCGTGCTTTAGGGTCCGTTTGGTGGGAGAGAAAATAAAAGGAAAGAAATAGAAGGGAAAGAAAACACGTTTAACGAAACATTTTCTTTTGTTTGTTTGAAAAGAAAATGAAAAGAAAAGTTATTTTTTAGATACAAAAATTTAAATTTTTCCTTCCTTCCATTTTCTTTCCAATTCAAATTTTAAAATTTTTCTTCCATTTTCTTTCCTTCCCTTTTTTTCTTTCGCAACCAAACATAGGATTAGTGTTTGCTTGTTTTGTGGGGTGTCAATGATTGCTTAAATAGGTCTTGAGGTTTCTTTGAGTAAGTAGACCTTTTGGGACGTCATTTCTTCTGTTTCTTTAACTTATTATTAGGTTATTTTTAAGTTGGTATATAATAAAGATGGTCATGATTATCCTTGTCCAAATGTCTTATTAGGTCTTTGAAGATTGATCTAACTCTAAGAATCAATTTTTCTCGTTTACAAGATTATCCAATGTCTTCTAAGTATCAAGAGATATTAATAAGATATTTTTTGGTCATAGGTCAAGACAATAAGTATCTTCCAATTCATTGCATCAAAAATTAATTTCACTCACAATATACAATTATTATTGACTAAAATAAATTTTGCATTTGTTAAGAATTGTACATAAATTTTCATATTAGATAGATCATTTTTTCATATATAAACATAATAGAATCTTACACCAATATCAACACTTAAGATTCATTAATAAGGTATTTAATAACATATATTCAGTTATAAAATATTGAAAAAAGAATGATAGGGATAGAGAATGCCTTGTTAATTAATTTCACAAATTTAGAATAGATTTGAACTTTGAATAATCCTATTCCAGTAGTATCAAGAACATTAATCAAGGGATGGAGATGTCATGCATATCATCTCAGCAATTCCATCACGGGTCACAATGGGCCCTAGAGTCCACTCACCAAATAATATATATATATATATATATATATATATATATATATATATATATATATATATATA
>PYAF01001762.1:539832-561110 GCA_007407185.1 Glycine tomentella
AATATATATATATATATATATATATATATATATATATATATATATATATATATATAACTCTTCTCCATTATTATCCGTCACGTATCACATACCAATAACGGTACGTATAATTTGCATATTCTCACCCAAACGACGTGTCAAATGAACCAAACACCAACTAGCCAAACATTTCCAATTCCATGGACGTGACCACACCCAAGCATTTTTCAAACATATACCAATGCCTAAAACTGTATTTAATGAGAAGAAAAGAAAATGAAAATTGTTGTTTTTTAAATCAATTATTTTTTAAAAAATTATTTCAACCAAACAAAGAAAAAGACATCACTACATGTATTTTTTTTTATTTGATTTTTCTTTTACTTTCACTCATTACAGAGGACCCTAAGAACCGTTTCACTCATTACAAAGGACCCTAAGAATCCGTTTAGTAGAAAGAAATGAAAGAAAGTAATTTTTAAATTAAAAAATATAAAAATGGAAAGAAATTCCACTATTTTATTGTTTAGTTTTTTATTTTTTTTTACAAACAAACACACCTAAAATGGGAACTACTCAACCGGGCCCACCGATTTAGATTCATGTGGCTCCTGTAAAGCGGCCACATCAAAACAGTTTTTCGGTCACACAATCTCATCCGTCCACGTGTAAATCATAAAAATTCTCATCCGACACTACCCAATAAAACCGAAACACAATCCGCGTGTACCACGCGCTGTCAGATCTAACTTATTTATTTATTTATTCCACTGAATCCCACTTTCCCGGTTCAAAAATCTGCTACGGCTGCTGTTATAACAAGCACCAACCAGAACGACTCTCGTTGGTCTCTACTTTGCATTCTTTGCTTTTCTCGGTTAACAAAAAACGACGCCGTTTTGGCCTATTTTCCCCGGCGTCCGGGAAATGGTGGAGCCGGTGGAGCTTCGCGGCGAGGAGCAGCTCTCGCTTCTGTCAGATTCGAGCAATGGTGACCGGTCGTGGCGGTTGAACTTCGACGGGTTTCAGCTATCTTCGGAGCACGCGGA
The DNA here is from genome assembly GCA_007407185.1 of Glycine tomentella. NCBI lineage: Eukaryota > Viridiplantae > Streptophyta > Magnoliopsida > Fabales > Fabaceae > Glycine > Glycine tomentella. The sequence continues at coordinate 540,861 of PYAF01001762.1, forward strand.
GAAGCAAGTGAAACCCCCTCGCGGACTCCATGACTGTTACGGGGTTCTAGGTAACACTACAATCGCATCTTCATTCCGTTATTTTTAAAAAATATTCTTGTCATTGTTAATTTTTGGAATCTATTGACAAAGATTTTAACTATTTTTTTTACATCATGGAATAGGAATCCGCAATTTGCTTTTACATTAGTGGTTGTGGTTAATTGTGGTTTCTGCTTTGCTGTGATTTTTTGTTCCATTTTTTTTTTATATTCTTTGTATGTGTGCTGTGTCCCCTTTGCACTAAAGATGCTATTACTCGATTTCATTCAGTTGCGTAGTAGTATTTTATGTTTTTTTTCTTCCTTTTCTGCCAGGTTTAGTAATGTTTGTTGGAATTTGGAAGTAAGCTAGGTATATTGTGTGGCTCTTTTTTTGAGATTTGGATTGATGATGCGGTAGCTTTGTTGTTGTTGTTATATATATGTATATGGTGGGTTTTTAGTGTATTGGGTATTGCTTGCTTTTTGAGGGCAGTTGTTGGAAGATGGACTATAGGATTTCGCATTTGCACGCTCTAGAGACCAGAGGCAAAACTTTTTTTCCACACTGAATTAGTATTTTTTTCCCCCGCTGTTTTTGGGTTCTGTGTTTTTAGTGGAAGAGGTTTCATAGAATTGATGATTAGGTTTTACATTTGAACTGAGTGCGTTTGGATATCTGCCTTATTTCTACAAATGAGTTTTTTGGAGCCTGCTCTTGCTAAAGTTTATTGTTTCCAAGTTTTCATATTACTGTATTAGCCTCATGTTGTGCTGCAACTACATTTGTATGATGTTTTCTGGTTTAGGAAGCTCTTTGTAAAAAATTTGTGGTCCATGTAATGAAGTTCATTTGTCCTATATTTGTGATCATGGAAGTTCAAAGCATAACTATGACTTTCAAAATATCATATAATTTTCTTCATCTGTGAATCTCTATCTTTTTTTTTTTTTTTCACCATGGAGGTTAGCTATGTTTCTGAACTGTACGCTTTGAGTATGGCATCTTTGCTACTAAATTGAAAGGGGATTTCATGGATCTTGTCTGAATTTTTTTTGTTCTTTTTCTGTTATATATTTCTTCAGGTCAAGAAGATAATATTGCAGAGTACTATCAGCAGCAGGTTGAAGTGCTTGAGGGCTTTACTGAAATGGATGCTTTAGCAGAGCGTGGTTTTATTCCTGGAATGTCAAAGGTTTCTATTTCATTTTCTCTTTTATGCTCTCTAGATTTAAGATTGATATGTAGTCAAATGCTTTTGCTGAATATCCACTGATGAGAGCAGGAAGAGCGAGACAAGTTAGCAAGAAGTGAGACGTTTGCCATCAGAGTGTCAAATGCAGCAAACATGGTTCTTTTTGTTGCCAAAGTTTATGCATCAATCAGGAGTGGTTCCCTGGCCATCATTGCATCCACGTTAGACTCACTTCTTGACCTCCTTTCTGGATTCATCCTCTGGTTCACTGCATTTTCCATGCAAACACCAAACCCATATCAGTACCCTATAGGAAAGAAACGGATGCAACCATTGGTCAGTTCTTCTAATTAACGTTCCGTTTAAAACTATCTGAATCATCATCTTTTGTTCTTGCCTATTGATATGATTTCAGTGACTCTTAGGACTTAGGAGTTACTTAAATCTTAATAATCAAATTAAATATCAAGAAAACTACCTAGCATATATTTTTATGTATACATGTGTTCTATAGATAAAGTATAAACTATAAAGTGAAAGTTCATTATTAAATTGTTAATGGCCTAACTAGTTATTATGACTGTGCCTTAGTGCTGAGATTTTGAATTCAAAATTTGGTACAGGGAATTCTTGTTTTTGCCTCTGTTATGGCGACACTTGGACTGCAGATAATCTTGGAGTCTACCCGCACATTAATATCTTCTGTAAGTTGATTCTTGCTCTATTTCTTTAGGCAAATCTGACTCCCAAACTGCTAAAACAATAAATTTTCATTTAGTTGCTGGATCTCTTTTATTTCTAGGTATTTCTAATGTGTCTTGAAATGACATTTCCAGGAAAATGCATTCAACTTGACCAAGGAACAAGAGCGCTGGGTTGTGGGCATTATGCTTTCAGTGACTTTGGTGAAATTCCTGCTGATGATTTATTGTCGTTCTTTTACCAATGAGATAATTAAAGCCTATGCCCAGGATCACTTTTTTGATGTGATCACTAATGTCATTGGCCTTATTGCTGCACTTTTGGCAAAATATGTTGATGATTGGATGGACCCTGTTGGTGCTATCATTGTAAGTGAATACTTTCCTTTTGTTAAAGGTTTTGATTTGCTGTTTATATCCCTAGGAAAGGAGATATATGTCAGATTGGGAGAAATACCTATAATAAGGCTATTCATTCCTAGGGATAGAAGGTAAAGAACCACATCCAGTAATCTGATTGATCAACAGCTTTAGCCGTTTGCGTGTCTCTGCGTATGCTATATCCTATATGCTCCTATTATTTAAAATATCAAGATCTCACATTCCTAAGATGAAATCTTTCATTGCAGAAGAGCAATGTCATCTGATTATTATTATCTAATTAGCTTATCAAAATATCTGGAACCTCTCAGTGAATGTTGTGCATATTGTGATGGTTTAATACACATCTTTATGCCCTATGCTGGACTAATAAGATTTTAGTGAACCACCGTTGGTTCTTTTGAGCACAAGTTTTTACTGGAAACAATTTATTTTTACCATATGTATATGTATATCTAACTTGCCAGTGGCCATCATTTTATACCTGGTCACTTGTATAAATTTTACTTGTTTTACTTATGTGTAATTCATCTACTGCAGCTGGCTTTGTACACCATTCGCACATGGTCAATGACAGTGTTGGAAAATGTTAATTCCCTGGTTGGAAGATCAGCAGCACCAGAGTATCTTCAGAAACTTACATACCTATGCTGGAACCACCACAAGGCTGTGAGGCACATTGATACAGTTCGGGCATACACATTTGGATCTCACTTCTTTGTTGAGGTTGATATTGTCCTGCCATCAGATATGCCCTTGCAAGAGGCTCATGATATTGGGGAATCATTGCAAGAGAAGCTTGAGCTTTTGCCTGAGATCGAACGTGCTTTTGTTCATCTTGATTATGAGTACAGTCACAAACCTGAGCATGCTCAAGCACACTCTTAGCTGCAATCTGGAAAAGCAATGCCTTTGTTGTTCATTTCATTTTGCCTTTCATCTCCCGTCAGTTGTATATGTGAACCATTTCTGGTTGTTCAGAATCTGAACTTAAGTGCAGTCACTGAGAAGTTGCTAGCTATACTCATCTACCCCTAGCCATCAATCCCAACTTTCTAGCAGCCCTGATAATATCCCAAATATATATCACGATAGGCTTATCAGCCCTTTCAGGTTCCATTTAGGGGAAATAGAATGTTACTACTTTCTTTTCCATTCCCCCTTTTTGTACAGTGCACTCTTTCTGCCTTAATTCATGATTTAAGATGTGTGCTGGTGTTGGTTAATTTCTAACATGTGCAAGTATATATAATATAATTATATACAATGGAGTAGATTTCTTATTAAAATGTAAGGATTACATAACATACATTTTACGTGTGTCAATACTACAATTGAGTACTTTTTACGGTTTTAATCTATTAAGAACAATTGTGAAATTAATTACTATCGGAAAAATTGGGGAGATGCCATGTTGATGTGTGCCTTTTTTTTATTAGTCAGAAAAATACAAAGAAATGGTTTGCCAATCAATCTTGCACATTGATTTCCTTCTCTCAAGGTGTGTTTGTAGGAGAGTGGTCCTTGTTCAAGCTTGCAATTGAATTGATATGAAAATAAAGGCATGTTTAGCTTAAACAGATAACATACATATTGAAAGCTTAGGAGGGACAGCTAACCAGCCCCTCCAAAAAATCATCTAATAAACCCAAAACTAAAAGAGCATAAAGAACCGCACATTAAAGGTAACAAAGTAAACCAAAACACCAATATTATTGTGAGATATTCTAACAACGTCATAAAAAGATGAACTGTCGCTGAAGATGTCCTCCACGTTGATGATCCTTGTCCAGCACCTACAACAGACTTGCTTCAAAGATTCAGCACGACGCCAACAATACAAAAGAAAAGAAATTGCCCAGGCTTCAACGAAGAGAAAAGAAATTATGTATGATGACATTTTTTTTTAATGACAGACAGAAAAAGAGAAAAAGAAAAAAAAGTTTAATAAAATCTCAAAAGTTTGAATGAGATTGTTTAATGAGTGTGTTATTTATATTTTTTTACTGAAAATTCATATGAAATCCATCAAAATCTTATACTTTTAAATACTATAAATTTTTTTATAAGTAATAAAAAATCTTAATTAAATACTAACAGATTTTATTATATTCTTAAAATTTAATTAAATACCACAAGACTTCTTCATGAATAAAAAGTCTTTAAAGATCCTTTGAAATCCTAATTCCTTAAAGCATCTTTAGTAGTAGATCTTAAGCAAAGATCTTGAGCTCAAGATCTGATCTTCACAAGATCTTTCAATAAAGGAAAGGAGGGATCTCCAACATGGAGAATGGGTTCTTGTACAAGATCCCTCAAGATCTGTACATTGTTCAAAAAAGAATAAATTTTATCTCTTTTTCTCTCTCCCTAAGATCTCAAAATAAGATCTACCATTAAAGGAAAAAATTAGAGAGATCTTTAATCCTATATGGTATTATAAGATCCACTAAAAAATAATCTAAGATTCCAATTTAAGATTTACCACTAAAGATGCTCTAAGTATATTATCCGAAAAAAATCAAGGTTAACTAATCAATATAACTTAACTTTTTGTTTGAGTGATAGCAAGGGAAGTCTAATATCTCGCTCCATTTCGACTTAGTTTTTGTTTTGCTTTGGGCCAGGCCCTGGTTGCAACAAAAAAAACATAGGACACGTTAAAAGTTTGTCATTTTTTTTAGTAAAAGTTTGTCATCTATGCTAAGAGATAGAAGTATAGTACCATTGCTTATTCACACACACAACAAAATAAAAATAAAAATTCTGTAGTACCACACTACCATTACCTTGCCAAAAAAAATAAAGAGGAGATATTGCCATTATCTTAGGGATGTGTCACTTTTATCTCACAAGAGCTGTTTATGCCACTTTTCTATCTAAAATGAGATGAGATTGTAAAAATAGTGGGAGACAAAACTTTTCTTTAAATGATTTTGAAATATATATACATACACTAGATTTGGATTGGCTGAGCATGAGCAGTTAAAGGGGGATATTAACACTATCAATACAATAACTGTGGAGAACGTGTAAAGTTGTTACTCCTACTCACCCTCTCAAAATATAAAAGATTATTTCAAATATATTTATTTCCCTATTTTTTACTTAGACATTCTTAATATTTTTAACATACTACTACTTCATAATTGAAATTATATTTGGCAAAGGTAAATTAAAAGCTAAAAAACTAACGGTTAAAATTTATTATTTGATAGCTTCAAAATGAAAGTAGTTAAATTAATTTATTAAATTATAACAGTTTTAAAATTACAAATGTGTATATTTTAATATTCATATGATACTATTATATAAACTTTAATTTTATTTTATGGACACTTTTTTATAAATATAATTTTTTAATTCAATTTTGAAGTCTTACAAGTAGTATCGCGTCAAGGAGAAAAGAGGAAGCAAGGGGCGAATAATTCGTGTGTTGTAATGAGGATGATAAATATTTTTTATTTATTTTTAGTTTAAATAACATTTTGACACTTATGATATCTGACGTTTTTTTTGGATGATAAATAAATTTTTTAGATGACGTGATGTTTCAGTAATCAAATCACTAGTTAACAAAAATTCACTACGAACGAACAAGAAAATCAAACATAAAAATATGTGAGATATTAAAATTTAGATATCAAAATAAAAAATTAATATTTTACAAGTAAAAAGTTATTTAAGTCTTAAAAAAGATTTAAATATGTGATAATTATAATGAATGACATTACTCATATTGCTAACTGTTAACTAAAGGAATATACTTTTATGAGAAATGAATTAATATCTCATAAAAAGAATTCGTAATTAATTAAAAGTATAAAAATTTAACAATAAGTATATCCAAAAGTTGTATCATATTTTTTTATAACTAAGACAAAAGTTAATTTTATTTATTTTTATATAGGACGGAAGATAATATTACTAATCAAATTAATTACTTTTCAAAATAAATAAATAAATTACTTTTAATTATCATAAAGTATTTAAAAAATATCTTATACATAAGATAAGATACTCCTATAATATAAAATATCTAGAAAATACATACTGGTCTTCAGTCTCGAAATCTGAATCTGCCCGAAGAAAAGTCTAGGTTCATGTCAATTATTCAAACGTTTTTTCAAACAACTTTTGCTAGCAATTTCCGCCACAAATTCTTAATGTTATATAATACTTACATTACATCATATGTTTTTGGCCGGTTACATATTACATCCATCCGCGATGACCAGAATAAACTAACTACATGCATATCAAATAATTGGAACACTCATTGTTTTTTTTTTTATTATTATTAAATATTCAAAATAAATCAATCGGACCCAGCTTGCGGCCAGCACAGTGACACGTGTAACTTGATCTACCATCATTTTTTTTAATTGTTTCATTGTTTATACTCATGAAAGTAAAAGTATATGTATTAGTAAGACTTTTGTAAAACACAAGAAGTTAAATCATGCAGTTTACATTATATCTAATCATTAATTATTGTTTAAATTATTTTATAATGATTATTTAAAAAGTTGATAAATTTATTATATATGATATATTATGATTAGATGATTATGTAATATTTTTTAAATTGATAATAAGTGTAATTCAGTTAATAATATACATAATTAAACTTGTGAGAGATGATTTAAGCTTCATTTTCATAGAGCACACATATGTAAAGAGGACAAGAAATTTTAAAATTCAGACTAAGAGTTACTTTTATGATGGATTAAAAAGCCGAAAATAATAAAAAGAAATAAAAAATTACAATTAGCATGGTTAAAACCAAATCAAATACTAATGCCTTGTGGGAAAGAAAAATGGAAGTTTAATTTTGAAGAAAAAAAAGGCTGCTGAAGTCGAACTGGCAATCTTAATGAAGGAATAATAAGAAAACTGGGTTAAGTTTTCCGCACGCCTCTACTTACCCTAACATGCATTCCTTTCCTTATTCCTTTAAATTATTAAATGTAGATTTCTTTGTGGGTCCCATTGTGTATTTTCCTTAGCTTCGTCAATTCCACACCACCACCATTGCATCGCATTCCATTTTTAAACGATGCACCACTGCTAGTGCATGCTCTGAATTCTCACTATATATATATATATAATGCGCCGGCGGTGCGCATGGAGATAACCTACGCATCCCCTAGCTTCTCCGACCTCCGCGCCATGCCGTCGTCGGCGAGCGCCGCGCGTCCCGTCAGGATCATTCCCCTGCAGCACCCGGCATCCACGACGTCGTCGTCGTCGTCGTCGCCTCCGAACGCCGCGTTCTCGCGCTGGACGGCGAAGCTCCGGCGAATGACGTGGCTGGAGTGGATCGAGTTCTTCCTCCCTTGCCTCCGTTGGATTCGCATCTACAAATGGCGCGAGTATTTCCAGGTCGATCTCATGGCCGGAATCACCGTCGGCGTCATGCTTGTTCCTCAGGTAATCGATGATGATGCTTGTTTTCTGTTGAATGAATTTTCGAATTCTGAGGTCTTGAATTGCTAGTTATTGTGTTTAGTTTAGAGATAATCGATGCTTCTTTTCTGTTACTTGTTGATGCAGTCGATGTCGTATGCGAAATTGGCTGGACTTCAACCGATATATGGACTCTGTAAGATTGCTGAAATACCGTGCTCTTCAAGCATTTTCTGGATTGTGTTTATGTAGTTAAGCTCAGTCCCGTGTTTAATTGTCTTCAGAATATAGTGTTATAGTTCTGTCCTTTTTTCCTGATATGATTTGAATTGGCTTTTGATTTTTCTGATAAAAGCAAATTTCCGTACTGTAGTACCAAAAAATTTGAAGAGCAAGGTTTGGTGTAACATTTTTTTGAGTAACAGCTGAAAAAATTCTAGCAGTTGTTTTTCTTCTTATAAGTCTTATCTCTCATTGTTCTAAGCAACAGTGCTGCTCTTGCCATGATGAGTATTGATGGAATTCTATCCTTTTGTTCTCACCAGATGTCTGTTAGTTTCAAACTGTGTTTTTCTACATTTTCATGTTATTTATATGCATCATCAATGTTTACGTCCTGAAATTTTGTAGAATGCCTGCTTATTGATGTTATTCTCTTTGCAAGGAAGACTCTGGTTTTGTACCCCTATTTGTATATGCCATATTTGGGTCTTCTCGCCAGCTTGCAGTAGGTCCGGTGGCATTGGTTTCTCTCTTGGTCTCTAATGTGCTGGGTAGCATAGCTGATTCTTCCACTGAATTATACACAGAGCTGGCAATATTACTGTCGCTTATGGTTGGGATAATGGAGTGTATAATGGGACTCTTGAGGTATTTTCATCATTCCTCATTTTTATCAATAAGGAATCCATGCATGAAGTTTTCTTCCTTTATTCTTTCTCTTTCATATCTAATACTCTAACTAAATATATAATTCTACTTTCTCTTCTGTATTCATAACATCGATATTACATGACTATTTTGATACACCAATAGACATGGTTGCAGTAATGCCATGATAATTGTAATGGCTTAAGTTGCAAAATGACTGCTTTATAGCAAGAGGAGAGATTGGATCATTGGACTCCTGTAGCAGTTATATGATTCTGCAGGCTCAGCACTCAGCTTCAAGGCTGAATTTTTTATGAAAGGGATTTTATCGATAACCTATATATACTTGTCTTTTGGTTCTTTCAGGCTTGGATGGCTGATTCGTTTCATTAGCCATTCAGTGATTTCTGGCTTTACAACTGCTTCAGCTATTGTCATTGGTTTATCTCAAGTGAAATACTTCTTGGGGTATGATATAGATGGGAGTAGCAAGATAGTTCCAGTAGTTAAGAGTATAATAGCTGGAGCAGATAAGGTACGCATTTCATTTGAAATTTGAATTATTCAGTGGAATTTTTTTAGCTAGGTGATATGGTTATCTAGCAATTTTTATGGTAATATTTAAGTCGCGCATCATATCACTGTCACAGAATTGATCCTTTTGCATCTCTTTAATTTTTAACATTTACTACATAGCTACATATACTTATAGATGCTACTGATAACTAAATCATGTAGGAAACCTAAGAAATTAGGATCGAGATTGATGATAGTTAGGTTATGTAGGTGTAAAATGGATAGATCATAAATAAAAACATGTAGTTTTAGGGACAACTTAGCATCTGCTTGGGTATGGTGAACTGAATGGTACCTGCTGAATTGAAATTCTGGGTTTGATTGGTTCTTGGGCCAGCCTGCACAAGGAAGGATGGTGGTTTTTAAGGACTGGATGTTCAATTCTTTCCAAGTAAATTAGGTATGGGAAGGTAAAAAAAAAGAAAAATTGAAAATAAATTTGAGAAGAGGAAAAATAACTTCAGCTTAACATTTGAGGTTCCTTTAGCATCAAGGTCACACCAAGAATTTGGTTGCAGCATACAACCGAGTAGATAGCAATTTTCTGAAAAATCCAGAATTCAACATTGAATCTGAATGAATGCATTATGAACATTAAAAAATATCTCATGTATCATGTATGCAACTCATCCCATGAGGATTAGGATTGAGATTTTGTACCATTAATGATTAAACACATAAAAAAACATGGATGGTAAAACAATTGCCAGTAATATCTAAACAAATAAACTATATTAAATTAATTTGTATGTCCCTTTAATTTTCTAGAGTTTTCAAATAGGTTCCTATAGTTTAAATTTTTTATTGGGACCTCATTGTTTAAAATAATTTTCTAACGGGTGTTCTTATTATAAGGACCAGTTATGAAGAACCCATTGTTTAAAGTAATGTGAGTCATTATTATATGTTTAATTTCAATTCATCAAATTAGACTGCCCTTTTATGTCCATAATATGTTATTTGGAATCAAGATTCCATTTTGAACTTCAGCTGCGCTGAACCTGTTATTTATTAATACTTCAGAATTACCATATTTATTCAATTGTCTATATTGTTTTTGTTTTTTTTTTTCAAAGTCATTCTGGTGTTTTCACTTGCCAAATCCAATCATTAACAGAGTTTTCCTTTTTATAGTTCTCATGGCCTCCTTTTGTGATGGGATCCATTATGCTTGCGGTACTGCTTGTCATGAAACACCTGGTATGAATTTATCTCTGATGTTTGGTAAAATACTTATCTTAGGTATCAACATCCTACTCATTGTATTGATGTTATACAACCAGGGAAAATCGAGGAAGTACTTGCGATTCTTGAGAGCTGCAGGTCCTCTTACAGCAGTAGTTCTGGGAACAACTTTTGCAAAAATATTTCATCCATCATCAATTTCTTTGGTGAGTATCAAATATATATAGCATGGTAATAGTAATATGAATCTGGGTAAAGCTACAAAAGTAATAAACGAGGAATGAAGTTCCATGTGGATACCATCATTAACTAGATTTAACTATTATGTACTAATATCAAAACATTTTGTTCTTATACCCCTAAAATTGTCGGGCATAAAATTTTGAGAAAACTGGTAAAAAGGATATTCTGAATTTCTGACATATGTGTTCTAGGAGAAACATGAACCAAAAAAGTAGTTGATCATGTTGGCTTAATTAAACACTCTTGGTTATGAATGTAATCACGATACATAATAATCATGTTAATTTGTTTTTTGTTTATATTGTTGGAGAATGTCTTCTCTCATTTGAATGTCTTACACTCATGTTAGTATTTTTGGTTTACTTCTCTTGTAATTGTAATATATGAATGTTCTTTTGTAAATGAGAACTATGTATGACTAAGGTCAGTAATTTACTAACATGAAGCTGATAGAATTAACAAATAATATTGGTTTTTAATTAGGTGGGAGATATACCTCAAGGCCTACCAAAATTTTCTGTTCCAAAATCTTTTGAGTATGCACAGTCCTTAATTCCAACTGCTCTTCTCATAACCGGTGTGGCTATATTGGTAAGATCTCCTTTTCTCCTCTTTGACTTTAAAGAAAATAGTATCTTGGGATTTGGGAATTATTTTTCCAATCAAATTAATTTTCAACCTACAGGAATCAGTGGGAATTGCCAAGGCATTAGCAGTGAAGAATGGGTACGAGTTGGATTCAAATCAAGAGGTATATTTCTTTCCAAAATATATTTACCGCTCCAACATATTATTGGACATGTCTGGACTCCCCTCCCTAATGCTCCAACATATTATTTGACAACTATTTTTCATGATATTTTCGGACAGTTGTTCGGTCTTGGTGTTTCCAATGTTCTTGGTTCATTTTTTTCAGCATACCCCACAACAGGTAAGTATTCAATTGGACTCTGAAAAATAAGGAGTCATTATTTGTAGTTGGTTACTTAGCTTTTGGTTCCAAATCCTCAATTACTTTCAAGATTATGATTTTACTTGAAAAAAAAAATATTAAAAGATATTTCTTTTGAATGTATGCAGGATCCTTTTCAAGGTCAGCTGTAAATCATGAAAGTGGTGCAAAATCTGGTGTATCTGGGATTGTTTCAGGAATTATAATGACCTGTGCACTTTTGTTTCTAACACCATTATTTGAGTACATACCTCAGGTTTGTTTTCAAGTCTTTACAGGTCATAGGCCATGTTTGAAAATGCTTTTCCTTGTATTCAATGGAAGTTCTACTTCCATCTGAAACATTATAAATTTACAAATGACTTCTGGTATTCAATCCATAACATCAAGAATGAATTAAGACTTGCAAAAATGATTTAAAATTTGGGTCCATTTGCTTAAGTTTTAAAAAAGTTGATGCAAGGATACAACTTAGTTTCAGTACTTTTCTTCAAAATCGACTATTTTTTTGCTCATGAGGAAAGCACTAAAACACAGTTTTTTTTGGTTTTTGGTTTTAAACATACATAATTACTATAAAAAATTTAAGCATATCTTTTAATTGAAAAAACACCTTCCTTATAAAAAAAAGGTCCTTTTTATCTTTTCTTTTTGTACTTTTTAACTTTTTTTTTTTTTTTTTTACTTTATTTCTGTCTATCACTCAAATGTAAGAGATGCATTTTCGTTTCTGGAATGCTGATTATGAATTTTTTGGCTACAACAATCCAGTGTACCCTTGCTGCCATTGTGATCTCTGCTGTGATAGGTCTGGTAAGAATTCCTCTTTTATGCTGAAGGATTAATTTCTTGTTCGGCATCTGTGGGTCATTAGAAGTGATTTTTTGTTCAATATAGAAAAGAGAGGATTACTAGTTTTATGCAGTAGAAAATGGAGATATATAATGTTAAAATAGAGTTTGTCTCTATCCTTGTTCAGACTGTTAAAAGATAGTCAGTCTTTAGTTTTGATAACATACATTAGTTTTGTTTCATATTGAAATCTAATCCACTGTATAGATGTGTTGATTTAGTTAGTGTTAATTCATATTATTCTATTATTGATAGAACTTTGTGTTTCATTAATAATTATATATTGAATATCTTAATGTCTAACCCAATTAATTTTATAATTTATTAATTAAAGCAATGGTCCATTGTAGAAAATTTCTATGTTATCTTATTTGTTAACTAAGCATTCATTCTTAATTCTTTTGCTTGATTTTTCAGGTAGATTATGATGAGGCCATTTTTTTGTGGCATGTAGATAAGAAAGATTTTCTTCTTTGGACCATTACTAGCACTACAACATTGTTCCTTGGTATTGAGATTGGTGTCCTAGTTGGGGTGAGTACAAGTTGATTTTTTTTTTTTTTTTTTTCTGTTAGTAAGTAATGGGTGCATTATAATTGCAAAAATTTTCTTTTCCACTTTTAGAATCTGTTCATAATTTGATGCATCAACTTAGTGAGGCTGAAATCTTTATCTGGTTATGCATATTCATTGTGGAACCATGTTTGTTGGCTAAAACTTTAGTGCTTCATTGTCTTTGCTTTCATTTAGAGAAGAAGAAATGGGTATAAAATCATTTTTTAAGATATTGGATCATTGATTTCATTCAACTATAAACTAATATAAATTAAAAAAATGATTTTCTTGTATTGAACATGCAAAAGTTGTGGCGTTTTCCATATGCTAAGATAATCACTTTTCTCACTTTATAAGGTTTTTGAAATTGTAGGTTGGGGTTTCACTTGCATTTGTCATTCATGAGTCAGCAAATCCACATATTGGTAAGTTGATTTCTCTGGGTTCAGAAATTATGTATGCTCTTGTTTGTTCCACACTTATATCATGTATATAGAGTTGATCACATTATAGATGCTAACTTGCGTTAATATCGAACAATCATGGTCATGTCATGTCACTCATGTAATTAAATTTTTAAAAAATTATAACCTCTCTTTCAAATGAGTACCTTGAACCTAAAACGATAAGAGACTAATATTGGGTATTTATCTGGATACACGAACAACAATATTGCAGAACCCATTAGGTGTCCCCTAAAAGAAAGAAAGCAAACATTATGATTCAATACATGTGCTTATGGATTATTAAAGTCTACCAGACTATCAGTCTACCTGAAAGAAACCAAACTAAATTCATCAGCATCAGTATAGGAAGACTGCAATAGTCTACACCAAATGAAGAATGCTAACAGCTCAATACAGAAAAATAAATTAGAAAATATGATAGGACCATGTTTTAGGTTTCAATGGATTAATCCTGAATTAAGGCATCTACGTTTGGTAGTGTGTCTGAATTACTTGTTACGTTAATTCAGTGGTTAATATTTTAATCAAATGCCATAAGTAGTGTATTTCAAAGTACAGAATTCCCAAAGTTATTTGACATCTGATTTTTAAATAAGCATCTGTGCATGCTTATAGTTTTTTAAGATTTAAATTGTATGTCTTTCAAGTTCAATATAACTAATAAAAATGAATAATTCAATCTTGCATCAAATACAAGATTAGTCCTTTTCTATTTTTCTAGACTGGAATGTCTCTGTATATATTGTGTAAATATGTTAGTATGCTGACATTATTGTTTGGTCTGATCTGCACTGCAGCTGTTTTGGGTCGTTTGCCAGGGACAACTGTTTATAGGAATGTTAAACAGTATCCCGAAGCATACACATACAATGGAATTGTAATCGTTCGTGTTGATGCTCCAATTTATTTTGCAAACACAAGTTACATAAAGGACAGGTAATGAGAAGTGAGTTGTGATTGACATTTTTCCAATCAAGAGCATGTCTTGATTTAGAGTTCTCTTATCAGGTTGCGTGAATATGAAGTTGATGTTGATCGTTCTAAAAGACGTGGACCGGAGGTTGAAAGAATTTATTTCGTGATTCTAGAAATGGCACGTAAGTCTTGCTTGCCCTGTGCACAAAGAGGCATATGCTGTATTGTTCACGTGTTTAACTATTTAAGCTAACATTTCTTAACATGTTGAAATTTTATTTAGAGTAAATGAATGTGAATATATATAATTATTGATGTGTACTAGTGGCGTTAATGGTTAATATGACTCATAAGTGATTAATAATGTCATGAGACTATCGAAATGCCTAATGTCTAATGGTGGTTAACTGTATCATAACTGGATCGTGTGGATGCTGTGAGAGGTGTTGATCATTTTCATTACTTTTTTAAGTTACCTCAGATGCTGAATTACATGAACCACATTGTACTGAAGTTTGTGACTGTTGTTTTCCACTACAGTTGTTCATAACTAAACTATGAAAGGGATAATGATGATAAAACTGACTTGAAATGACTGCAGCTGTGACGTACATAGATTCTAGTGCTGTTCAGGCTTTGAAAGACTTGTATCAGGAGTACAAATTACGGGACATTCAGGTAGAATAAGATTGTGAAGTTTCAACTACCGTTAGAATTCTTGAAATAATCGCTACAGGTTTACAATGTCCCCACCAATTAACTTGAGCTTATTCTTCTTGCAGATTGCAATATCCAATCCAAGTCCAGAAGTTCTGATTACCTTCTCTAGATCGGGTCTGGTGGAGTTGATAGGCAAAGAATGGTACTTTGTGAGAGTACATGATGCTGTTCAAGTTTGCTTGCAACATGTTCAAAGCTTGAAAGGAGGATCTAACAGTCCACAAGCACCATGCTCTTCAGTAGAAAACAATCCAAGTTTCTTTGCACGATTATCAAAAGAGAGAGGGGAGAAGGTTTCAATTACCGACTTGGAGTCTGGTAATGGCAGGCCTCCACTCCCCAAGGAGAGAGATTCCCAATTGGAGCCATTGTTGTCTAAAGATCATTGAAGTCTACTTTGTATCGTAAGGTAAAAAGTGTATTTAGCCATTCTTTCAAAAACAAAATGATTAAATGAATAGGTTAAAGTTAAAATGGGTGTAATCTAGCCAATGTTAAAAAATAATTTGTGTAATATTTGATTTGCCAGTTGTTCTAAAATTAAATGAATTTTTAAGAATGGTTTTATTATTTAAATCTCCTGTCAGCTGTGTATCCCTAATACGAAAATCTAACTAAGTTTTAAGTTCATTTCAGAGTTAGTTACGGGATTGACTTGCAGTTCTTAGAAGAAATTATGGAAGGTTTCTGACCTATTCAATCCTATTTCAATTCAACATAAATCATCTCATTGAACCATCAAGTCCATTAATGTCATAAAAAACAATATAAAAGGCTATTTCTTGGACACCCTTGCTAATATAATTTAGTTACAAAATTGGCGTCTATTACATAAACATATACAAATAATCTACATTAGAACAATATCATCAATACGCATACATATTCCAAAATCTACAAAGATTACACATGGATGATATTTTTATGCTTGTTTATCCAACTTACTTCCTTTACTTGAAACACTAACCATAACAAGAGAAGTACCGTAGTATTTATTCAGTAACAATACCCAATGCATCTTTTAACTTTTCTTTTCTTATCTTTTTCCTCATCTATTTAGTAATACTTTTTTTATTATTATGGAAGATATATCAACGTTTGCTAAAAATATGCATTGGTCATTGCATATACAATAAAATTAATCTAATCAATAAACAATTCAAAAAATAATTGAACAATATAAACCACAAGTCTACTGTGAAATATATTGTGTATCCAACATGATACATGTGGGGTAGTGACAAGGCAACCATATTAAGTGGTGACCAAATCAACTAAGAAATGAAAAAATCACGAGTTTACAATCCCTCCCTGTTAGCGTGATTTGCTTATAGTTTATATTTGAACGCAATCAGACAAAATGTTGAGTTGGATATTCATGTTCATCTCCATTGTAGTCGTAGTACAACCTTTCCCCCTTTGTAATATCTCTATTGGCAATTAAAAGAACCCGACATTCACCTCCAACATCAAACCTCACGCATTTTAAGTTCTGCTTCTTTTTCCCTTCCCTACACTAGAGGCAAGAGCCTTCATTAATAGTAGTTTCCATCAAACATTCAGATTACTTCAACTGAGAATAATAATCTTTAAGTGACAGGATTCCTGTCAAATGGGTACACTCTTTCTATATTAT
This sequence comes from Glycine tomentella, assembly GCA_007407185.1. Lineage (NCBI taxonomy): Eukaryota > Viridiplantae > Streptophyta > Magnoliopsida > Fabales > Fabaceae > Glycine > Glycine tomentella. The sequence goes on from PYAF01001762.1 coordinate 557,539, forward strand.
AATTAGCCTATCCTTAATTTCTTAATTTCAGACTTGCTTCCTTCAAAAAAAAAAAAGACTCAAGATAGCAGAGAATAAAATCTGAGAATAAGAAACTTACGGTGTGTGGTTATTGATGCCGTTAATGAAACGAGCTATGTTGCTTCGTTTGTCTGGACAGATGACAAGCGTCCGTGAAGGATCAGAAGCTGAGAGAAGTGTCATTATGCTATCTCCATCATCATTTTCCCTATTCTTTAAAAAGTCTACATCTCCAACATATTCTGTTATTATGGTTAAATCTTTGATGGATCTATCTGCTTCTACAGTGAAGCTGCACAATGAAATTTAACAGTTAAGTTTTTTTCCATTGTGACATGAAAATTGGGATTGCTGTTGAATGCTTATATATTTGGTGGCACAGAACATATTATGTGTCAATTGTTGAGCTATTGAGTACTACTACTATGTCTTCGCTGCGTTTCTCAGCCAAATATTAAGGAAACAAAGACAATGCCAGTTTATGCTGCATATACATACCCTTCTAGAGGATCAAAAACAACCATGAGAGGAGGCCATTCTCCTCTTTCCATCATACTTTTGCACAGGTTTAAGGTCTCGGTGTCTTCTTTTGACAAGACCTGAGTCAAAAGATAAACAAACATTAGTGAGTGGCCAATTCAATTGCATAAAAATGGAGAAAGATCAGGAAGCTACCACTGGTTCTAAATGCACATACTTATTCTTACAAACATGTGCGTACAGATAACTAAACAAAACATCGTACATTGCAAAACCAAATGGACAAGTGCAGAAAAATAAAACCAACATATCTTAAGGGGATTACAATTTAAAATAAAGCTAATTATTTTATTTACTAATAAACAATGATAATTTCACATTAGATTGGAGTCACTCCATTTATATTGCACAGTTTTGCAAACTTTGAATTGTCTGCGCTCCTTAGACATCACCAATTAGTACTCTACTGCTGTTATAGCAACTGTACCACGGAACACAATCCTATATCAATAAGGATAGGTTTGGGAGCAAAAGACCAATAGCTCAAAGTACATCTTTTTTTTCTTATTTGAATTCATGTTTTGCTCCTGCTTTTTCTACATAAGCAATCAAATGTTCATGATCCCTTTTATGCAAAAGTGAATAAAAGATGTGTTTTGTATCAACCGGAAACATAAAATGCTCATTTCTTCGATGATTAAAAAAAGTGGGCAGCGAGAAGTAAAAATATTTACTAGCATATTACCCCTTGGATTGACAAAGGAGAGAAACAAAATTTTACCACATGTCAGCAAGCACACAAACTCTAAACACAATTTCTTTACTGGACCAACTCTAGCTTCTCAACATATGCAAAAATATAAAGTTTAAAGGTCATATGATAATACACTGTTCTCTGCACAGAATGCTTCACTAAACCAACCAATCAACGTGTAAATCAAAAACCTTCTCAAGCAATAGCATCACATTTTTTTATCACCAAGATATTGATGCGGAGTAGACGAGTAGTTACTAGCTTTGTTGATAACTAATTTTCACAGGAAACCTGACTAGTCACCTTTAGTGAAATTTCCCCTCTCAACCAGATTTTTTTCATCCACAAGACTCGAATCTAAGACCTTACTAAAGGAGATCAAACTCAGGACCGCTTGGACCAACGACATGTTGGTACCAATAGCCTCACATATCGTTTCATTTGAGCACAGAATAATTAGAGTAAATAATTAGGTACCTGCATTCCACCGCGCTCAAGACCAGGGCGATTAGCGGACCTTGGCGCCATTCCAGGCATGTAAGTAAGCTCATTGCTGAACTCCGTTTCAGTTGCAGTCAACGCCGTCGCCAGCGAAGCCATCTGCTCCAATCTCCTCTGCGGATCCTCGCTCGGCACGAACGCTAACAGCTTCCTCTTCTTCTTCGAAACCACCAAGCCCCCACCCCTCTTTCGCTTCTTCCGCGTGTCTAAAAACCACACACCAGATTCAAGTTTCAACCTTTAATCCAAATAATAATAACAACAACAATAATCTTGAAAATGGTTTCGCCTTACCTTGGTTCGCCAATGCCTCGGGCGAGCGTTGGATTCGAAAGAAGTCAATGATTTTGGTCTGCACAAGAGGGAAACCTGCAATTTGCAAAAGCACCAGAGCTTATGAATATTGAACACATTACTTTGAACGATTTGGGATCTGAATGAAAATGAAAGTGAAACATGCAAACAAAACATACCCTTAGGTTTGTGATTGGAGCAAGAGGGGCAGAACCAAGAGCCTTTGGGAACAGAGGGAAGAATGGGACGGAGGCAGAAGAGGTGGTAGCCACGGTCGCATTTGTCGCAGAGAAGAAGCTTCGCAGGAGAGTGGCCTCCGCCGCATTCCTCGCAGGAAACGTCGTCGTTTAGGGTGGAGGAAGATTTGGGAGCGTGGGTTCTTCTTCGACCCAGTGAAGAAGCCATGGATGCAGAAATGTGTGTAGTGTGAGAATCTTTGAACTATTATAATAATAATAAAGAAGAAGCTCTTTCGCGCCATAATTTCGATTCGCGCCATGCTTGCGCCAGGGCCAAAAATATTTATTTTTGGTCCTATTTTTTTTATAAATATTTTTGGGTCTACAGTTCATAGAGGCCAGAGCCCAACCCAAGAAACAACTCAACAGCACAATTTCATACATGATTACTTTATATATATATATATATATATATATATATATATATATATATATATATAAAACTAGTAGTCTTTATAGCATTCGACAATAATAATCACACCAATGTATAGTGTAATTTAAAATTTATGAAAAAAATATTTTACAACAAAGCTTGTTTAAAACTAAACCTATTATTTTATTAAATTATTTTTTAAAATTTAACTTAATTTATGGATGAAAAATTATAATGAAATATTTAAAAATATTATTATATGTATAAGTATTCTTTTTACACATTATAAATAATTTAGATTGAACTAAAAACAATAAAATTTAAACATTTGACATAAAAAAATAATCATTCTTAAGCTTATTTATTATAAAGATAATTATTATTACCTTGTTAAAAATTGATATTTTCTAAAAAATAATTAATATGTTAGTGATGACTATTTTGTATTTACTTAAAACTCCTTCTAAGTTAAAAGTTGTTTGATGATTTTTGTTATAGAAAATTTTAGTTTTATTTAAAATTTGTTATATCGTTCAATGAAAAAATATTGTGTAAAACTAATTTGATTTATATGTCCTTAGATGATATATAGTGAGATTTTGTTTAATATGTTTCACTGTTAGATTAAGACCAAGTCACCAAGTCAATTCTAAATTTTGTTTAAAAGCCTCGTTATTAAAATAAAATGACCTGAGTCACCGAGTCAATTCTAAATCTATACAGTATAAAAGCTACATTTTCCTAACCTATTCCTTGCTTCTCCTTGCTTCGCAGGTTCGGTTCAGCTTCTCCTTGCTTCGGTCTCCCTTTTCCCAGCTTCGGTCCACTACCACAAGAAAAGTTAGCTTCGAATGCTACATGGCAGCCTTGCATTTCCTCTCATTTTCTGAGCCAATTCCAAACCTCTATT
>PYAF01001762.1:570463-614561 GCA_007407185.1 Glycine tomentella
ATTATGATTACTAATTGTGAAAATTTAATTTAAATGATGGACACATCTAAAATTGAAAGACTAAGGATTTATTTGGATAAAAAAAAATTCTAAACCTCAAGGAAATAAAATTATAAGAAATAATAAAATAATTTTATTATAAGTTAAAATCAGCTTATAACTTATGTATAAGTTAAAAATACTCTTTTTAAAAAAATTTATCTAAGAATTTTTTTATAAATTAATTTATGCATAAACTTACAGTTAATTTATGAAAAATTTATTTAATTTTTTATGTTTTTTTTATAGAAATACTTATGAAGAAGAAGTATATCCAAACATACCCCAAAACTATTAGATTAATGTAACACACGTCTAAGATTCAACTAATTAAATTTTCATTACATGTTATAATCTCTCAAATAAGTAAATATAAATATGTTTCATTTCCGATGCTTTAATTTTCACGCACCAAACCAAACAATCCAAAGCATGCACGTGCAAATATCAGGGTCACGTTTCTAAGAACCACACAACATGTATATAATCCGTACGTTGAATGAACATATTGTGTACCATATTTAATAAATATGTGTTCAGTGTGGAACGAGCTAGAGAAAGAAAACAAGGAGTTTTTCGAGGAGTATGGCAAAGCTAAGAGTAAAGACGACCGAATGTCAGAGGAAGAGACAAGCCAAATGATACAGAAGATGATCTCAGATTCCTCTAAAGGTGCTGGCAACGACTAATCGATCAGCCATTGAAAACGATTTCACCTCTCTTTGAGTGTGTTTTTGCTAGCTACCTTCACTACCATGCATGGGGTTCATTTTCCTCACACTCCCATTTGCAATAAGCCAAAACAGACATACATATGTACACCTTCTCTTTCTCTCTAGCTACGCAACTATCGTATGTGGTCCTTAATTAATTCAAGTTTCCAATGCATGCGTGCATGGATATTTCTTATTAATTGTTGTTAAATTAATATATGTTGTTAACTAGTACTATTATATATATATATATATATATATATATATATATACACACACATATATTCGGTCATGTTCTCATACGGAAGGAGCACGGAGACTAGACTACTAGCGTGGTCCATATGAGTGATGAACAAAAATTCAAGTCTCTCCCTATCTTTTATGTAAATGCTATTGCTAGAGGATCTTTGAGTTAGCAAATTACAGTGTGCCATATCAGCAGCTGAAAGATTTGATATGGGATAACGTTATATAATATTATAATAAATTAATAGATGTGGTTGATGTGGCCAATACTGATAAATATGTGTCTGTGTTGTACACTTACGATAATCACAAAACTCAGTGTAACGTCAACATTATATAACAGGCGTATCTCCTTGTTGTGAACATTCCCAGCCCTAAGAGCATGATGAGTGGCAGGCATGGAAACGTGGAAAGCGTAGAAGCTAGGGCCGGTTTTATATGTGTGTTTGTGTCTTGTCGTATCGAGTGAATATATATATGGAAATGGAATGGTACAAGAGGAGTAAGAGGGTCTTCAAAAACTATCATTTAAAGAATAGTTTTTTTTTTTTTATTAGAATATACATATACCGGTATACCTATATATGTCCCACATAGGAGAAAATTTTCATCTACAAGCTATCTTAAGTACCAGAAATTATTAGTGATTTTGGATTACGTAATTTTTATTGATCTCTACCGGACATATAATTAAATTTTATTATATTTTAAAATTAAGAATAAATAAATTATTATATAGAAATTAATTAATTGGAATCCATAAGAGAATGATGATAGTATTCCCATTCCCAATCACAGGTTTGAATTGAATGTGGTCATTTTTCTTCTCTATTTTTTTTTTCATTTAGAAAAATTAAGAGTGGGGAGAACGTATTAATGGGGGCACTGACCATATATTTATAAATACCAGGTGTCTTGATTTAAGAGTGGGAAACAAAGGGTACCAATATTTTTTTCCACAAATATATATATAGACAGACATATGAGCCATTCATTGTTTTCTACGTAGAAGAGCGTAGCTGAAACAAAAATGCTTTAAGAAAACACAGAAGTGTTAGGTCCAGCCTAAGAAATGAATGCAATCATAGCAAAATGGTTGAAATGTCTTTCACTCATGTTAAAGTTCAAAGATGGTGCCAATGAGTGATGGAAAATAATTGCACCCAATTGAAAACATGCATATATGCTACCATAGATTCACGTTATATATCATTATCACCATAAATTACAACAATGTTTACTTTAATTTTAGGCTTTTTTTTTTACAATAACAAATTAAACTTACTTCATTTAATTCAAATTATTTAGAGGAGAGAATACAACTTGAAATATAATCAAACACATGATTGCTATCATAAAATAATCTTGAAGTCCTTGCAAGAAGATGAGTTACATGATTTGCTTGCCTTATAATGAAACTCACCATTGAATTTTGTAAAGATGGTAAAACAGCTCTACACTTTGCTAAAATAGCATGAGATTCAGTAGAGCCTATGGAGTTTGAAGAAAAAGCATCAACCACACCCTTACAATCAAAGCTCAATATCTACATTTTGGATTCCGAAATCAGCCATCAATTGAAGTGCATGATACAGACCATATGCCTCAGCATCTCTAGGTTCAGGGGTACCATTATTTAGTGGCAATTTTAACAAACCAATTGCCACTATTTCATTATATAGTGCAAAACTTTTGTGGTTATTGGATATTAGCCTGTAAAAGGTAGATTTTGAATAACAATATTTGGTTTTCTAATTAAAGACTCTTTATTAACATATATTCGATATAAATGTTGATAATATTTTTACGATTGAGTATATTTGTCTGTTTTTTTTTTAGGTGGATTATGACTGTTAAAAGAACATATTAATGACGTTTAAAAGTCAACTTTTCCGCAATATGACTTTTGGAGGTGAAAAAAAAATGCACCTAGCAGCAGCAGAAAAACAAAGCTTCATGTGTAAATTTAGAGGTTCCTGAGCCTGAGAGAGAAAACAGTGAGTGCATAATGAGAGCTTAAAAAAAATATCAGGCTGAATTTCATCTTTGTTACTCTTTAAAACGTACTGTAAAATTGTATTATTTGAAAAGGAGTTGTTTGATTGAGATGGACACACTATATTTTACATCTACTGTGTAAAAATAGTGTGGAAGATATTATATCCATTAATATAATAGAAATATTTTTCAGAGATTTCTCTCATAGTTTTCTCTTATATAATACTTATGGACCATTTAATTTTATCCAAACTTACATAACTGGTAAAGGGAGAGACGTGAAGTTTTTTTTAATGATATATTAGATTCACATAAAATAAGTCAAATTAAACTTGTTATAAATTGAAATCAAATTCTTGTATTGTTCATTTTAAACGATCTTATCTGAGTCACATTCAACAAGTAACAGGTGTGGCAATAAGTTATGAATCGAACAAACAACAAAAGTTGTAAATAAGTTTAAAAGTTACATAAAGTTTCTAAATTATGTGAATCGTGACCAGCTCACTAAGGTCATTGACAGTTTGACACCTGGCTAATGGACCAGATCCCACTGTGAAAGGCATATGGTGTTTTACCAATTTTCTCTAGTAACTACGATTTTTCGAGTTTCAATGCATATGGTTTTGGACCTATTCTATCACTTTACACATAATGTTAACTTCTCTCGTTTTCATCCAATGAAGATGAAATTTAGAATCCTTTTTCCTTGGTGTGGCAAATGCTGATTGGTTTCTTACGTGTCTGTGTATATTTTCTTGTATTGATATGCTGTATATGCGACATGGGAGATAAAAAAACGACAAATGTAGGTCTGAATCCATGAAGCGCACAGCCTAAGTATGGACATTTGTCTTATTGCATGAGTACAACACATATTATTAGCACCATCGGAGTCTAACGTTAACAAATAACAATGTTCTCGTTTATTGATTTCTGACACTTTGACCACTTGTATAACTAACAACAAAATGGCTTGACACGTTGTCACGTCAGCACCTTTTTCAGTGTCACCCCAAGCTGAACCATCTATGCATCATTTAAGCAATTCAATTGCCTTGAACTTTAGGTAAAATTTCCAGTTGGGCGTGCTGTGATACATTATTGTCGATTGTTTTTCTACACAGAATTACATGACCATGAATTTAATTAAGGAGAATGTTAACTAGTCTCTTAAAAGATACTCTTTAAGAAATTTTACATAATTTTTTTTTATTGAGAGATGAAAAATTATGTTATTTATAATTTTTTTTTTGGTTTTTCAATGATTTTTACATTAAATAATTTCTCATTTGAATTCTTTAATTAATATCCTAAGAATATCGGTTAACAAAATCCTTTAATTAAAAATTGGTTACTTAATTGATTAATTTGGAGAAGTTTAATTGTTAAAATCCTAAAATTAACTTCAGAACTTTTGACTCTTAGAGCAATATTATTTTTTATGAAAAATATAATTCAAGAATCTAATATGAATACTTGTTGTGACCAAAAATTAAAAATGATGGGATTTCATAATTAAATTAGATTTGTGTGTGTTCTTCACTTTTGCTTAACTTATTTATTTATATTCAATGTATCTTTACACCTACATTTTAATACATATATAGTTTATAAGAACAAGTTTAGAGTTTGGCAAAGTTTTTGGCAATGTTTAGTCATCAAACACCCCTGGCGATACTTACTAAATGAATAGATCAACTAATAGAATCAAATTTTTTCTAATTTAACAAAGTTTCGAATTAGAGTCCTTTAGATACAGTTACATAAATATTCAAAGGAACAACTTCACCATATATAGTAATCTTACTCTAGCTACTATATAATTAAGTCCGTTCAAATAGAATTATCCTCAATCTAATAAAAAATACTTGTAATCTATTACCTAAAACATCTCTCCGGACAAAGATTCTAAGAACTAGAATCTCCTGCTAAACTCAAAATCAGCTAAACATTACCCCATTGTAGCAAACCCTTAACATGTCATCAAGTAAAAGATTTTCCCAAGAGGTGGGGTTAATTCAACTTTGGTCTCGATCACAACCTTAAAAAGGATGGTGGGGACCTACGGCCATAAGAAGAGAGATGAGGAAAGATTCCCTTGATTAACTATGGGAATCCCTCAAATTCTCAATATAAGGCCTAGGCCAAGGGTTGCCTGGAGTGGACTGAAAGCATACAAAAAAATAATAATAATATCTTAAACGAATAAATTACATCAACTGACATGCAGAAATACGACACAGGAGATCGAAAACGACGAAGAGGGTCCTGAAAAAGCGTGAAATGTATTTTAGGGTCTTCTACTACATTCATATTCATATATGTAGAAAGCTAGATTCCTCTCCTCTTGCAGTTTGTCTCATTGCTTAACTACAACAGTAGTGGCAGCCAGCCCTAGCTAGTTGAAATCCGGCAAATTGGCAATCATAATTTTGGCTGTCCATGGATTATATTGTAATTTCTGGAACCAATGGCTTTTCTAGTATTTTGTCGATAGAGCATGGATCATGTTATTTTCATTTATCAATTTATTAATACAAGTGGGAGTTTAATCAAAGCCATATTACGTGAGTATGGACAATAAACCAATCAATGAAACAATTATATATTTGCATTCTATCTAAAGAAATACAAGTCTTTTATAACGTCCTTTTTCTACAGAGTACGTCAACAAACGGGTAAAAATGCAAAAACTCTTTGTTCTCAGCAAAAAAGACAAAATCATCCGATGTAATTCACTGCATAGGTTGTCTATCATATATATAATATATATATGGTTTGATTGTTTTCCCTGTTTCGGAAGACAATTCAATAGTTTCAACTCGTCATGCAATATTTTTATGCAATAAAATAAATATTTTCAAACATTAAAACATAAATTTGAGAATTGACATAATGCTAGGTGTCAGGGAATTCGACAGTTCAAACATTAAAACATAACTTTGAAATTGACATGAATTTCTTAAACGCTTAGAGAATAAGAGGGAAATAAAATACTTATCAATGATCTACAAATAAAATACTTATCATAATTTAAAAATGAAATAGAATTATAAAGTTTACTTAATGATAAAAGAAAAAAAATAGAGAATAGATCGTAAATTCATATTTTTTATTGATAAAAAAATAAATAAGATCAATGATCAACAAACCAACCATACAAATAAAAATGATATCATAGTAACCTTAATTAGAGATATTAAGTTCATTATATGAGTTCTTCTCACTTTACTCCACTTGTCAATTTCTACTAGTTGCACTCAAACAGCTAGTACTGAACATAGACAATAAACATTCCGATCCAATAGTGTCTCCGGGTCAGCCGGTTCGCTGATTATTGGCTACGGAAAATGTCTTCATGACAGCCAAACCCTTGGCATTCACACATTTTCCTGTCCCATCAATATTGATGGCAAGTTGAGACACTGTGAAGAGGCAATAATATCAAAAAAAAAAAAAAAAAAAAACTTGGAGCATCTCCAACATCATCCCCAACAGCAGTATTTGTGAGATTCTGAATTAAGAATGTTTTTAAATTTAAGAATGGGTTCTTATTCATAATCATTATTTGAGGAAACTACATGACTTCTAAATGTAAGAGTCAGTTTTATATAAAGAATCAATTCTTATTATTAAAAAGTCATTTTATTAAGTAGTATACTAGACATTTGAAGTTCTTAAATAATTGTATATAAGCTTTAGAAAGTTTTTATTGCTCTTAAATCTATATAAGATGATAGGACCTGTTAAAAATAAGTTAAGAACCTTCACTGTAAAATATAGTTTCTTTTGTTGTCTTTCTTTCCACAATCTCCAATTTTCCGGCTACTGTCAAATTTTGTTTTTGATTGGCTAGTTTTTTTTTTTCATGTTTCTTATGTGTTGGTCTCTTTTTAGTGATTTTTTATAATGTCAAAAATTGTGCCGTTACAATCTCAACTATGACTGCGATTTAAAATCATAGTAATACTAATACTAATAATTTTTTAACATAAATTATTCCTTCTAACTTTGAATCTAGATCCGCCAATGAGTTACATACTTACAGGGATAGAGAGTCATAAATTTATTTGATGGTTGGGGGAGTGACTTTAAGGGTTGGAGGTACAAGGAGATCTGAGTTTGAATCTTTTCAATAATATAACATATTAATTATTAAATTTTATCGAAAAAAAATATATAGGGATATCGTGGAAGTGGAACAAAAGTTTCGCCATTATGTTTAAATCGACTGTCTCTGGATACATTTATTATTAGAGATAATCTTGTAATACCTGCACAACTGTCAAGTCACTTTACTTTGGTGAATGTGAAATGAATCCTGCATTAGAATTCCTATGGCGCCAAAGATATTTTTTATTGAATCCTATGTGTTTACTGTTTTACTTTTACATGCCTGAAGGAAATTACTTAAGCAGTACAATAATTGAAGGTAATAAATCACTTCATAAAATTTTCAGTATGTTACAATTGAAAAATCTCTCGTACAGTCACTTTTTTCCACAAAGCTCAGTACCATGAATACAGATGAGTATCTCTGGTATGTCCAAAATACCGAGGTGTTAAAATTAAATATCAAGTTGTCACCAAATTCAGCACGTGCATGAATAAAAGCACTTTCACTTTACATAGCTTTTTGGGATCATTCTCACTTAGTTTTTTTTGATACATGGGAATGAAATTCTCACTTTGTTTGGTAGAAGAAAAATGAAAAAATAATAAGGACCAAAGGAGTGAATAAAAATAGAAGTGAGTTAAAAAATGAAGCGTGTTTAGTAAAGTGGAAATAAAAGATGAGAAAAATAAGGTACAAGTTTCATTCCTTTATATTTCTTTGTTTAGCTGCATGAAAATGAAATGTAAAAGGTGTCTCTTAGTAAAGATAATTATCTTTATTCAAAATCGATTGTTCACACTTTACAGTATATATAACAAAAAATAACCAATTTTCATCCACCATAATCGATATTCATCATCAATGCAACAAAGAAGATCGAATTTCAGTTTCTAACATCAATTGGAGGGATTATAGGTTGGCAGTGTGTTGACCTACTTTGCTAAACTCTCATAGGCAAGTCTCCCAATAGCAAACCCCACTAATTAGTTTTTTATTCTTACAAATCTAAGATAGGTATTAAGAAATTTAGAATGTATCCTATTTAACTAATTGAGTTAGACCTACTTAATAAGACTCACTAATTATATTAAGTTAATAAAAAAGTTTAAAAAGTATTATTTATCCAAAAACAAAAATAATTTATGTACCTTAACTTCATTTAATACGTAATTCATTATATGTGACATGTAGCAATTTGCTGTTTTTCTAACTCTTCAAAATGCAATAAAATAAATAAATATTTTTCGAGCATTGATAATTTGCCTGAATTTCTTAAAAGCAATTGAGTAATGTGTAACATTACGCATTGGACTTGAACAACATGACGTCAAATTAGGATTCTCTCCTGCAAAATTTGCTATGATTATTTGACAGGAAAATTTCAAGCAAATTAGGATCCTCATGTTGATTATTGGCTATGTGTTTTCCGACAGCTAAACCCTTGGCATTCACATATTTTCCAGTCCCACAATGATGACTAATTAAGAATGTTATTTTCCCGTCTCACCAATGATGAGTAATTAAGACTGAAGAGGCAGTGTCCGAAAGATTATAGTATCTGCAGTCTGCTCAACTATCATGTCGCTCTGGAAAATGCAAAGTTACTCTGTTTTGATGAATGTGAGGTCAGAGACTTAGAGGAGCATCTGTAGACATATATATAAATTAAAGGAATGTCTTAATGACATAGGAGTTGATAAAATGGATTTGGTTATAAGTTATGACTGAAATTACAATTCATGTTTGGATTGCAGTTTGCACACTTAAGTTTGTAAAAATATCCCGTTGTTTCTCTCAAGCTGAATTTTCAAGCTAAATTTTAGCTTCAAACATCCTTTTTGAGGAAAAATCAAACATGATGTCAAACTCATTTTTTTCTTCAAATTGAATTTGAAACTCACCCACCGGCAAACCAAATATAGCCTACTTCATTACTGGTTAGAGACAGAGAGGTTTAGGTCACCCAAGTTATTTGACTAAGAAGCCTATCACTGTTATCATATTTAAATGGGAATCCATTTTTTTTTCTTTTTCTTGCTCAGGTAAAAATTGGGGGCAATTGACTTTGACAGTTTGACTGAGTGTGGTCAAGCCAAAACAGAAAGTTGATTCTTGAATGAATAAGTTTTGTTTTCTGATCTCAGTAAATATACCTGGAGGTGTGTTTTCTGTTGTGAGCAATGATTTCCTAACAGAATATTCACTTTAATTATTACTACTTGTTAAACCATTAATCAACCAGACTAATATATATATATATATATATGCAGATAGGGAATCTATCACGTGAGAGTTTGAGAGGTGAATATAATCATGACTATTAAATCTTACATGTATGCCACCATATTTGCGTGTGTAGCAAAACCAATATTTAATTTCCGCTTATGATTTAACTGTTTTACATTTACATACCATTGATTCAACATTTAATGTTTTTTGTTATGCTTTTTTGTGGGCATAGAAATCCCAAGTCTGTTGATACAGTAACCTTATAATGCTAAACTTGATACACTCATTCCTCGTGTCATGAAAAAAAGGTTCTCATACTCAAATATGTTACACTGGATTGTGCTATACATTTGTGTTGTCTGGCTGCAATTGATTGAGCTTGAAGAAGCAGAGACATATTCCTCCAGAAGGGAATCTGTTTGTTAAAGGAAATTGCAAAAATAAAGGAGCTGAAGGTAATAGAAATCGCATCAAAGATTTTTCTGTTTGGTACAATTTAAAAGTCTCTCGTAGTTTCTCTTTTTTCCATAGCAAAAAGCTTAGTACCATGAAGGCAGAAGAGTAGTTTCCCAAGTATCTTTCGCATCCCAGCTTATATTATTATTCCTCTAGTATGTCCAAAAGTCATTCATGCAGCAGAATTTTGTACCCAAGAGGATCCAATAACTGAAGACAGCAGAATGATTACTAACCTGTTTCAAAACTGAGCCAAGCCAAACTTGTGTTGGGAGAAAGTTGTTATAAACAATAAATTCCAAGCTGTGTAAAAAATCAAGTCGTCACCAAATTCAAGTGCATGCATAACACTTCTACTTTTTTTAATCAATTGATAAAGCCTTTTGGTATCATTTGGTGGCTGTATTCAATATTCCTTCCTTCCATTCCATCCAAAACATGATATTGATATCTTACTCTAAAATGTGATCATGATTCAAGGTGCACGGGGTTAACAAAAGCTGATGCGCGAGGCTTGGATTTAATTGTCTTTTCATGTTCAACAAGTATAATCTTTAAACCAGTAACTAAGTCTTAGAAGAGAGGATGGCATTTGATGAAAGACATTCCAGACATAATGAATAAAAACGGTGACCCGGAAGCAAAAGTTGATCAAAAAGAGAAAGAGACCCACATCGATTGGAAGCGAGGTGTCGACCCAACATGTAGTAGATAAATAGGAGGACAGCAGCAACATGAAAACTTGCCTTAAACTAATGAGTAAGGAAAACAAAGCAAGCAGTGGGAGCTGCTTGCAGCACTCATTGTGATGTGCAAGTACTTTTTGGAGGGGTTATAGGCTGGCCGTGAGTTGACGCTGCTTACTTTGCAGAACTCTCATGGGCGGGCCTCCCAAAGCCCAAAATACGCCAATAATTTCAGTACAAAATGTCAATTTTATATTATGTTTTAATTAAAATCCCATGTTAGCTATGACTAGTCGTCAGTCGAAGTGGGCAGAGTCACAAAGTGAGTGGGCTGCCCTGTCTTATTTGCTTTTAGAATCATAAGAACAAAAGTTCCAAAGTACGACAGGCTTGTTAACTGAATGGCCTTAAGAATTTGAATGCATGTCTAAATTTTGTTTTGCAATATTGAAGGGTCTCGTAACTTAGTATATGGTAAATGTCCTAATTGCCAAGAATAAAATGGCGTAGGCTTACCTTCAAAAGTAAAATCTCAGCGAAAAGGTGAGTATGGATTAATATAATATCTATTGAAGAATCTGAACTGTCATAGTCCGAGTTCATTCCTTGTAGAAACCCCTATATTGTAAAATTGAGGGGTAAAACTGAGTCATGACAGAAAAAGGGAGATGGAACGTGTGGTTTACGGTAAACTAAAAATGCTGGCATGAAAAGGGGAGACCAAAAAAGTCTGTCGTCATTATATAATGGCAAACAACTTCAAGGATGCTGTGATGATCGAATCCTTTAAATCAATAGGAGCTTGAAGAAGTTTTCTTTGGGGTTTTGAACACTCAATTCATTAGTTGGTGTGAAATTAAACCTTTAATCTTGATTCCCCTTTTAGTAACTGATTCTGGAACGCAAATTCTTCCGACGTTGGATGCAGTTCCACTTAGACAAAACACACATCACGTTCAGAGACTAGTTTACTGTACGTGGCCTTTGAAGTTCTCTGCTCAGAAAAGTCCCACATCGAAAACATTTGTCAAAGTATCAAGGAGAATATAGTATAAAAGTGAGATGTGTAGCCCATTAAAACATACTTACCTGGACGGGGTCAATGGATGATCAAGAAGGTCCATGGCCTAAGGAAGTAACCTCCATTGCACTTAGGAGGGGTGCTTTCTTAAGGTCTGTCCAAGCGACAGAGCCTACGTCATAATTTGTGGTAGTGGGGGCTTGCGTTCGCGCAGCCCCTTCCAATTTTAGTATTAAGGTTTTTTATGTGTGGAGTACGGTTGGATGGGCTTCTCTTTCGGCACTAAATATATCCGTTTGATTCACTTTTTTGTAGCATAGCACCGTAATTTCATCTTATTTCAGAGCACAATTTTCATGTTATAAGATTTTTACTTTAGTCTAAAAATTATGTTTTCAGTTTCAACGGTTCTTACTTCGTTTTTTCAAATGTTTAAAATACATATTTTTGTTAGTTTCGTTTTTTTGTAAAGGGAATTTTAGTTAACCATATAGATAGTAATTGTTGCGATTTTTAAGCCGTTCAAATCTTAAATTTTGTCTAAAATTTACCTTTTTTTCATGTCTCTTATCCTTTAAAATTTCCAGTTTAGTCTTTCTCCAAATTTGAAGTTAATTGTTTTAAAATTGGAGTTCTATTCCAATATCAAATTGTCAATACTCTCTCAGAATATTTCTTTTACTGCTAAAATATTTAACTTTTTTTTAAGAATTTAAAGATATATTATTTCTCCCAATTTAGTGATATTATAAGTTATAATACATTAGTTATTTTTTATTATCTGTTTTACTACTAACAATTTCTAAAAATATTCTATTTAGACAACAGAATTAATATAATGAATTTTTATTATCTGTTTTACTACATACAATATATCATTACAGGTGGAGTACTTCATTGAATTCTGTCTTATTTCTCATTAAGGAATATCTGCATTATTCAAAATCTAAATTGTAGCATCTAAAAAATTGTTTACTAAAAGGTTGTTAACATCAAGAAATAGGCATAGATAACAAAAATTTGTAAAGACATTTTTGTATTCTAAAATACATATGACGTTTGCTTCAAATGCAATGAGATGCATAAGATCGTCACAGCAAATACAACAAATCAACAAGCAGATTCTTCTCTTTTGGATACAAATGAAATACAATATTTGGCCCATAGGAAAAAATAGTGAACCTATACCTATATGCTATTTCAAACTCTTGAAATGCCTATGTCCTAATTCAAACTCTCAAAAATTGACTCAACCAACATCCCAAAATCGACTCAATCAAGCTGTACACCAATTGCTTGTAACATAAAAAATGCTATAGTCGCACACAAAACTACAATCTTTCAAAAATTCTCCAAGCTAACTATCTCGTTTGCGAGCTCCTCTATTAACAACTTCACTATCTCTCTAACAATATCTTCAACATCTTCAACTAGTTCTATCCACCTAATCTCCCCTTCGAGCGTACTGTCTGCTAACCCTTTACTAGCTTTCTTTTCCTGTGCAACAAGCAACCCCCACATCTCCTCAATCATGTCCTGGCTTGGTTCAGCATTCAACCTTCTTGACATCGGCTTTTCCCACACTGGGATGTACAAATATGGCTGCAGAATCTCTAGCAGCCCTAGGTTAATGCGATCAAAGAGAAGTTTCCTTTCAGATCTCTTCCAAAGTTGCTGCTCGCCAAATTTCTTTTCCAGGATTTCGAATACAGTAGGGCTAATAGGACATTTTGCAGAGTGCCATGTTGAAAAGTCTGTAAACAAGCTCCTATTACATATACCTGCCTCGGTTAAGACCTCAACAACATACGAGAAATCCCTAGTTTCTTCAGCTCTAAATAATCCTGCTACATCTTTCTTTTCTTTAGAGTCACCTACAAATTCATTCTCACAATCTTCATCACTTGAAACATTCAAACTATATTCTTCATCATCCACTTCAGAGGAATCTGAATGAACAAATGACGTCACATTCGTAATTAATACCAAAATAAAAGGAGGGGGACCCAAATGAAGCATTGACTTCAAATGATGTAGATGATATGAAGAACAAATGACTCAACATACTCATTACATACCATATACATGATCGCCACATTTAGAGCTGAATCGAATGTCTTCACCAAATAAGGGATCCAAAACTGAAATTGGACTAGGTTCATATGCCTCTTCAAAGCTACCGATGGAATCTGGGTCAGCCTCAGAGCAAAGTGAATGAACAGAATCTTCTTGAAAGTCCGATGTATCCTGTAACTTAACAACAATATAAAGCAACATCATGATTCAGCAATTAAACCTGAAGAGAAAACTTAACATCACTGAAATAACAACAATTACAAAGAAATTCAAAAGATTATCTATGTTACATGCAATGATATAAAGAGAAAAGTCAACTAAAAAAGTTAAATATGAATTGTCTGTAACTATTTTGACATCCAATAAAAAAAAAATTAATGTAACTAAGGAAATTTCAAGATGTTACTCAAGGAAAACAATGATGCAGCAACATTAACTTCTAAAATTAAACTTCACCAAAATTGACATGATAACTAGAACTCGGCAATCAAACTTTTATGCTCAATGTCTCTGATATAAGTTTTATGTACTACCTGAGATTAACAGTTTAATGATTTCAATAATTTGTGCACAGAACTACCTAGAAAACTTAAATGCTCATTCATTCAGTCCATCCAAAACATGAGATATTTCTATTGAAATGCAAAAGAAAATAATCAGCAACTTTAACGTTGTGTCAAGCTCACCCTTTATATTTTGACTTTAATATACCCAAAACAAAATATCAGAAGTCAGAACTCAAAACAAAAGAAGACCGCGAAGTAAGCCATTCAGTAACAAGTCAGCATTCGTGAAACTATTATTACTTACTATAATTTTCCACATTGATTTTGATATGGTGGTAGGTAGTGGAACTTTGAGCAGGTCTCAGAACAATTAGCAACACTCTTGAGTGTATAAATTACAAGTAGAAAAAAAGAACACAAAAAAGTGATGGTCCCGGGTAAAAGCAAAGAGGGTTTTTACACTTGTAGAATTTATGACTGTTAGGTCACAAGGCAACAATAAAACTACCTTCAACAGGTAAACTGTTAATAATTTTAACATTTCTTATGCATTTAAGGATTAAATTTCAACAAACCACATGCATCTATATATGGTATGTCCATTCATGGGTAAACTGATAAAATATAAAGCACACCTAAAACAATAATATTACTCCATTATGGAAAATTCATGTATGTTTCCATCAAATATACAAATTATGACACCTAATATCATTTCAGGATACAAGCGTAAAAAGTTCAATATCTGCCTTGTACAGTTGTACCCACTCTTACCATTAAAAAAATTATTGAAAAAATATGAACATTCCTAACAATTCTGTGAAAGAAAAAAAAAACCTGTTGCTTGGAAGCATATGTATGACTCAAAGAATCAATTTCTTGTGACAAAATTAAGGCTGCTGATTTATATTGATGCTTGGTTGGATTATTATGTGACCTGACAACAACCTCAGTCGTTGCATCAGATGCCAAGAATTCAACTGATGATTCAGGAGACACAACATTTTGCTTAGACATTCTACTGTCTTCATACGTTTTGTTTCTCACTTCATCATTCGTTGAGCATCTCTCTTGCAAGATCTGACAGTCTAACAAGGCGGAAGAAGGACAAGAAGTTGACAATTGAGGAGGAATAGTTACCTTATCAGACAAATTGTTCCCATAACGTCTCTTCTCTGACGTATGACCTGTAGAATTCTCTTCAGTGTGATTACTATTGAAATAAGAGGAAAGAGAAGGGAATTTCTCATGGCCAGGACTGAGGTTGACAGCTTCCAAACATTCTTTCTGGTTAACATTTTGATTCTTCGACTTCCATGATAACTGATTTGCAGATGCATTCTTTCTCAAACCCCAATATCTCTGAAACAAGATATCCTGATTCATAATTCCACAGTTATTAGCAATAACTGAAGCTGTACAAAGAGGTATTGCCACTCTTCTGGCAAAGCCATAATTAACACCAGCCTTAAATCTAATGTTCCTTTTAATTTTATCATTGATATAACCACTTCGACGATTCAAATTTCTTGCTCCATTTCCATGTTTAGAAATCATAGGCATCTGGTTATGCATACAATCTTGACCACACCGTCCAAGTTCTTGCAATTTTTCAGTCACATCCCCCTGTGCCAAAGTGTTGGTCCTGGTATCAGAATAGAGGAAAGGGGAATTGCATTGGATCTCATTAACTGAAATATTTGAAGCAGGCTTCAGCATATTATCATTGGAAAATGCTTCATTCCCTCTGAAAAACGATCTTGAAGCAGTACCTAAAACTCCGTTTGCAACATTTCCCGATTGCATAGTAATCTCCTCTGAAATTTTACTGAAAGTACTTGAACTCTGCTTATCGGAATTCATGTGATACGATGTTTTCTTTCTCTCCCTCATTTCAGGATATGGTTTCATGCTTTTATGATAAAACATGTCTTGGAGCAGCCCATCAGGGAAATGAGAATTTTTGCAAGAACTAGGATTCTCTTTCCCATTTCCCTTTGATGGGTTATGGTGCTTACCTAGCCTTAGTGCTTTAACCACTTTTAAAACATCCTCAGATTCATCCTTTTCATTAGTATTCATTCCAGAGGAATGATGCTGATAAGATGAACGCTTCTTTCTGACACCAATAGAGGCAATTTTCTGCAGGTAATTCTCAGAGAGCACTTTCTGTTTATCTCTAACGGGATGTTGGGTAGGTACTTTATCAAGACCCATCAAGTTTAAAATGACACTTGGTGCTTCTTGTTTGGACTCCATTGGACAATAATTACTCTACAAGATCAAGCTGATACACTGGAACTCAAGCACTCCCTAAAAATCAATGAAACTGTCTGCAATAAATCACAATGACTGTTACAAGGAAATGAAGGTGATCAGTACACGCTGATAAACATAATCTATTTGACCATTTTTTTCCTTTACAGCTATCATAGTAAACAACTTATCAAAACAATGAACTCAAAGCAAGCAGAATAACAAACTAACCTCATATTACATCTCATCTGTTGCCAAAAGGAATAACAAGATAGGGGTTGAGGAATCTAGAGCTTCCTATGCTTCAACACTTCCTGGAAATGATTTTAATGCTTTATTGGCACAAGAGACCTAAAAAAAGGAAGGAGAAAAGGCATTAAAGCAAGTTCAATTTCGGCAAAAAAAAAAAAAAAAAAAAACTCATATAGGAGACATCATACCCTAAACCATATTCATCATTATAAAATTGTTCAACGAAATGAATATAGCAAAACAGAAGAAAAATTAAACAACCAGCAGCAAATGGATAGATTCGTCTAAATTTGAATCATCCATTGAGTTGAAACCTTGTAGTTAACCCTTCCAATTTAGTAGCAAAACAAACATAATAAAAATATTACAATAATATTTATATAAAAGCATAAAGGAGGAAGAAATCATCAAATCAACATGTCAATGAATCTGACTCAACTGTGTGCAATCACTGAAAGCGAAGAAACAGTATAAAGTGTTAGGTAATCGAAACAAGTTGGAAAAGGGCCAACCCCCAAAAGGCCAAAACAAGAAATGAAAAGGTTCTTCAATTCATAGAAACACAAGAAGGAGACAATATCATTCTGATCCCACTAGAAACAAAAATAATAAAATAGAATCTTTCTTTGACAAAAACACAAGCAAATCAAGATCCCAACAAGAATACAAGATCATGATTTTCCAAACCTGACCCTCATAGATCATCACCACCGTCACCAAGAAGAAGAAGATAAAGAAACTCAAGAAGTATATACAAAAAAAAAAAAAAAAAAAAACAGAGAGGGGGTGGAAGAAAGAACCTTCTCTGACAATTCTCTGAAAAGAAAAGTAAGACCTTTTTGGATTATGCGGGGTGCCCATAATCCAAAATCTCCATTACATGAAACAAAACCAATCAGGGTCACTTCCTTTTGCAAGAAAGCAAATATGGGTATGTTCATGAATTGTGGCAACCCAATTTTTGTTATTCCACGAAGTAAAGGGACAGAGCCGACATGAACATCAATTGGGTCAAAACAGATATGGATTTTTTTTCGCTTAAAGGGACACGTAACTAGTATTTTTCCTGGAAATAACTCTGGAAAGTAAAATATTGGTTTTTGTTTTGGTATTTGATTTCAACTAATGAATAAAGAAATGGAATGAGTGAGACAATAATTAATGACGATGAAGTGGGCTCGTAGTGCTTATGCTTTCTATTACTTTATTTTCTTTATTGATTGATTTTAGTTTGTTTTGTAGTGTGTGGATTTACGCACCAACTGCAATTGTCTTGTTTGCGTATTTGGCGCCATAAAGTTATCGTTGATTAATGGTAAGTGTTGGGTTCACTAATCATTTTAAGATGCATAAAAATAAAATGTATTCCACACAGTGTAATGTATATATCTATATATTTTTATTTCAAGTATTTCTAGCTTATAAGTTATAATTTTCTAGACAAGTGTTACATCCATATTTTTTTATATATTTTTAATAATTTACTTTTTTTTATTATGTATCAATTTGTTTTTCATGTGTTCTGTATCCAATACTAACTGTAGTTTATGGAACAATTTTTCAAACTAAGTCCGTTTCCGAAACTCAACATATGAGAAAGTCTAAAATTAGTATACTAATTACTTATTAAGCTTTTAGAGATCAAATGACTCGGAAGCCAAAATTAGTATATTAATTACTTATTAAGCTTATAGAAATCCATTAAGAAAGTCTAACTCAAATAATTAAACAAGATGCATGAATTATTATAAATCTTGACATTGTTTACTATTTTTACGGATAAAAAAGAAACTTATAGAGATCTAATGATTCAAATGTCTGCTAGATTATACTGTAGGTGTTTTGTAATTCTGTTTGTTTAGTTTTCTAAAGCATAAAAATAAATTGAAATATTACAATCTTCCATAATGGACACTTCTCTTTTGCCTTTGGTTTTGGGGCCTTGTCTGTGAATTTGTTGATTCTTATGTTCTGCAACTTTCATAACATAACATAACATAACAAGCGCCTAGTGTTCTTTCTTTTGCGTCTTTTGCTTTGGCTATTTTTATTTGTTTCAACTTTCATGGAGCTAGCTAACGTACATGCATGGTGTCTTTACCTATTCGTCGTTTTAATGTACTTGTATAATCTAAATTTACAGTTTTGGAGAAATTGCATGAAATATTTTTACCTTGTAAGTTAAAGTGCTTTATAATTTAATTACATCTTCTTGTTAATTTGTTTTGGTAAATTTTATTGTAAGATATGAAAATGATTTTTAATTAATATAAAAATATGATAACCTTATTAAATGAATACTTAATTGATTAAAGTAACTATCGATCCAAATATACTTGTTATTCTCTCCATCATGAATCTATATTTTCAACATAGTAAAATTAGTGTATGACACCACTGTTACCATGCTTGTTTCTTAAACATTATGTAGATTTTCATAATGACATGTGATATAATGAAGAGGGTAACACTTATCATTGAGGCTCTAGGCATGCGATCCCTCTAATCCTAGTCCCATAGCGTGTTTAGCTGTAGTTAACTCAAGTGGATTATGGAAGCAAAACAATATTTATTTATTTTAGGATACACGTTGTATTGTAAAATTAATGAAACTAATTTAAATACATTTTATCGTCACATTCAAAAAATTAAAATGAAAAGTATAATGTGATATAAATAAGAGTATTTTTTGTTGTTGTAAAAAAAACTTACTTTTTTCATCCAAAAACGGACAAAACTTAAAAATACATTCAAACTCATGTCATATTCCTTCCTTTTTCTCCTATTACCAAATGAGAATGGCATATTAACTTCCCCTTCTGTCCTCAATCCGCCTCCTTATATTTCTGCAAAACAAAGCGTTTAAGCCGTTTATGTCTATTACAATATATATTCGAGTTATTTTTGCTTTGACAATTATATAGTTTTCTTTTCTTGTACGTAATTAAGTAGTTCATTTAGTTGGAAGAAATAGTTTTGAATAATTTGTTCATTGAGTTATCTGTATTTATTTTTAATTTGCTTCTTTCACTTATTTATTTATTTTTATACTGTGGGGATAATAAAATTAAAATCTCAAGCTCTATACAAAATCTATAATCTATAATAGGCGGATACTAGAGTAGTGCATATTTGCTTCTTTGATTTTATTTTCCCTCTGTTTCCTCCTAAAAAGCAAAAACCTTAGGCATCATGTATCCATGTATTAGTGGTCGAATAAATAAGGTGTTTAATGGTTATATATATTATCTTTCAATTATAATTTATTGTTATATAAATTTTAAAATAATTAATATAAAAATTAATAAATTTATTAAAACATAATAGATCATAATTAAATGATGATATAAATTTTTACACTCTAATATAATTTATTTTTTCTCATAAATAAATGGGAGCACGACTCATGTTGGTTCCATAGAATAATGCATATTGCGACCCCACGTCCCCACGCACTACCGAGCGAGGGTGAAAGTTCGCGGGGCTTCCCATCTTTGACTTTCTTTTTTGCTCCCAAAGAAATTGGAAATATTGGTTGCATTCCATTTATAATTAATTGAGGTTTTTTTTTTCTTCATAAATTTATTCTTGATAACATGATATCCAAGTTAGTGTTTTTTCCCCTATGCATAGGTGTGGAACGAGGCAATTTAGAATTTATTTGGCTGGAATGCTTTTTAATCAATCAGCTCATGAAAATAGTGAATAGGGGGTTCGTTCAGATTAGGAAAACATGTTTATGAAATATAATTTGAAGCACTATAAATTAATATAAATGACATTATAACCTTGGATATGAGATTTGTAATTTTTTTTAAAATAATGTAATTTATTTCCCTCTTGTAAATGAGTACTTACTTTTGAGGATAAAACTTCTACTCTTTCAATTATTTTAATATTCTACCAATTTCTTAGGCGTCAAAAAAAGAAGAAAAATTGAGTATTTTGTTAAAATTTAGGAAATAAAAAATATTTTTAAATTTTAGAGATTAAAAAAATATATTCTAATTTCAAAGACTAAAACAGCATACAACTAATAGGAATTATGTGCAGTTTTTAGTTTAAAACAATCTCTTAATTGTGATAAACATTTATGAACGAGATTTGTAGGACAATCCTTTGTTTCCAATGTCATTAGTGATTAGTTTTTGAACAACTTTACCATTATTAACTTTTTCTTTCTTTCAAAAAATACTCATATAAATGTTATATTCACAAAATGTAAACAAACACATACAACTAATGGGAATTATGTGTAGTTTTTAGTTTAAACGAATTTCTTAATTGTACGTAGTAAACATTTATGAACGAGATTTGTAGGACAAAATTATTTGTTTCCAATGTCATTAACGATTAGTTTTTGAACAAATGTGCCATTATTAACTTTACAGTTTCTTCTAAAAAAAACTTTGCAGTTTTAAAATATAAAATAATATTTTTTTGACAGCCAAAAATATAAAATAAAATATTAAACATCCATATTAAACTTTCTGACTTGATTTACAAATCTTATTTTATTTTCTTAGCACTTTAGACTGATTCTAAATTGCCCCAAAACGGTCTAAAATGATTTAGTTTGGACAAGGCCACTAAAGAAAAAATGTAGCTCTATATTTTAACTTTCCATAGACGTTGAGATTATGCAAAAATTCAATTTATAGCCAAAATAATGGTTGTTGCTCAAAGTATTCTAAGTCCTAACAACATCTTTATTGTAAGTTTAGGGCCAAATTCACTTTTGAATCTTCAAAATGGGTAAAGTCTCATTTTCTACAAAAATTGTAAATTTTTCTCCCAATTTTCTTACAATAAAAAAAAAAAAAGATTTACAGCCCAAGTTATATACAAAATATAGAAGTGAGGCTAAAATTCCTCCAAAAATATAGTATGATCAAAATGCTAACAAGCCTAATTAATGTAGCCTAATAAATTAATTTAATGCTAAAACCAACCAATTAAGTTCAAAACGTGTTAAAATAACAACTCTCACTCATTTATTCCCATGATAGGACTTGTGCTATATGATGGAGGAGGGCTTATTTGAATGCAGAGACAATGAGAAAACAATAATAAAAATTGAATTAGTAAGTAAAAAGAAAGAGAGAGAATTTTATTTTTAAAGTCAGGTTTCTATATTCTCAGTAATTGAAAAAATATTTTTGTTTGTATTTATTTTTCCCCCTTAGTTAGTCATATATAATGTAATGTTTTCATTAAAAAAACTATTCAATGAAAAAGTAATGAATGTGTGAGGTAGTACTAATTTGTATCTATTGACAAATGAAGATTATATAAACTATTTGAATCAAATTATAAAAAAAAACACAAATAAAAGTGTGGATTCCACGAATTATTTTTTAAGTAAATAATAAATTTACTGAATGTCATTTTTTATTTATTTATTAAGTGGAATATAACAACAGAAAGACTTAAAAATTACAAATGCCTTGCTAAAACTACTCCTATAGCATTTGGATGAGTCAGACTCACAAACCAGAGAGTTGATATCAAAATTTCAAGCTAGCTTTAAGTCACGCCTAATAGCCAACAACTTTGCATTGAGAAATTGTACTGGATGTCATTTAATTACAAATAATATAAGTTTTAAGATTTTTATAATAATTATTATACAATTCATATTTATTATTATTGTTTATGAATGATATTATTAAAATTTCCATACATCAATATTACTTTTTATTAAATAAATTGTAAAAAGAAATGAAAATATTGAAAATTAATAAGCCAGAATTACATGAACAATTAAACTATTGAACTATGCAAACCAAAAAAATAAATTAAGGTAAAAGAGAGAAAAAAAAACATATTTTTTTTGTAAAAGAAGGAAAAAAGTGCAGATAGAGAATTAATTTTAAGACAAATTAATTTCTTTTCAATAATACTTTCTCTACTTTGATTGGAAATTCAAAATCACAAAATTATCCCTTAAGCCCTTATAAAAAAACCGCTTCTTCTTCTCTTCATCTGTTTCACTCTCACTTTTTAATTTTTTGCCCTAAAACCCTCGCTGCCGTCGTTGTGGCCGCCGAAGGTAAGTTTTCGTCTTCTCTGAACTCCATCGTTGCTATTGCCTTCTAAATTTCTGCATTATTATTTTAATTTGTGCAAAAGAAAGTGTTCACATTTTTCTTCTTCTCTATATTGCTTCACAGAAAGAGAATAGAGAGCGCAACCGAGTCTTCATCTTCGACTCACCATGAAGCTCGTCAGGTTTTTCTCTGCTCTATCTCTCTATTTGTTGTTTTTTTGTTGCGTTGGTAAATTGATCTGTTTATGTGCTGCTATGTAATTTACTTTTTAATTTTCTGGGATCAAAGTCTAATAATATACGAACACTGCATGAGCAGGTTTTTAATGAAGTTGAACAATGAAACCGTGTCAATTGAGCTCAAGAATGGCACTGTTGTTCATGGCACCATTACAGGTTTCTTTTCTTCTTCTTGTAGAGCCGTTTAAAACATCGTGTTAGTATTGGATTCAGTAGGGTTGTTAGTTTTGAACTTGACCGTGAGGCATTTAATTATTTGCTAGGGTTCTCTTTACTCTTTAGGTGATTGTTGATCATGAGGCATTTAATTTTAGAGCATTTTATTGGTCTGGTATGGGTAAACATATAAAAGACCATATCATTGGGTGGGGGATTTCTTTTAGCCTGAAAGTGGAGAGCGATAGGGGATTTAGCTTCCAAAATTGATTTTCTCTGGCGGCTGAATAACTACAAAGCTTTCCTTTACAGAGTAGTTCATTGTGGGGGTAATTTGGAGTATAATTAGACTGTGCTGTGTAGGATGATAATATAGAGATACTGCAATTTCTTATAGTTCTTATAGTGGTTTGAGACAAGCTGCCTCTGTGGGCTTTGGATGATGGTTGATTCTTGTATTAAGTTTTTGGGGGATAATTTGTGGGGAAATGATCCTTTCCTGGAAGATCTCAGGAACTTAATCACCTGTCTTCTAAGCTTATCACTTGACAGATTTCTCTTCTCATGGCTCAGTATTTTCTTGAAATTTCAACTTTTAGAGGAACTTGCATGATAGTGAAACTACTGAACTAGACTTCCTGACCACCTTACGCTTTTACAGTGTTACTTGGTTCTAGTAATATCTTCCCTAGTTCAAATAGAACATTCTGGATTCCCCCCCACACTCTAAGATGTATCTTTACCATTGTCTGATTAAAATTTTTGCAACATCTTCCATGAAATTTCCTATTGGACATCCATCTGATTTGAGTTTGATCCAGCCATTTGGGTGTGCTAGATAATAAATCTTTGATTTTTAGTGAGTCCTTTTATGATATTGCTGCTTCCTAGTTGAACTACACCAACAACTTTAAGACAGGAAGTCTTAGCTTACTGGTTCTGGGATTTTGCCACAGGTGTTGATATCAGTATGAACACACATTTGAAAACAGTTAAACTAACTCTGAAAGGGAAAAATCCAGTGACTCTGGATCATCTCAGTGTGAGGGGTAACAACATCCGTTACTACATTCTTCCTGACAGCTTGAATCTCGAGACCTTGCTTGTGGAAGAGACACCTAAGATCAAACCCAAGAAGCCAACTGCTGGTACTGTATATAGTTTGACTACAAAATTTACATCCATGCTCAGTTCATTCTAATTGTTTCTTGGTGAGTTCCTCAGGTTTTAATTTTAACATATTTTCATTACATTTCCAGGGAAACCTTTGGGACGTGGACGAGGAAGGGGCCGGGGCCGTGGGCGTGGTCGTGGTGGTCGTTGAGTTGCACCTTTCTTCTTCATTTTTGTGGCGGCATGCGGTTGTAAGCTATGCAGCAAGAATTTCTGGGTGGTTTTAGGAACTTCTGAGGAGCATATTATGTATTCCTGCTATTTTCTTGCAAGAGCTGAACTGATGTAACCTGAATTACCTATCTGCTATTGCCTTATAGTTGTTAATGGGGAATCCATTGAGCAGTATGACAAATGGCCCAAGACTTATTGGTTATACATAACACAGTAAATAGGCCCAAGAGTTGCCTAATGAGTTTGAACTAGATGATGGGTTTCCTGATGACACAGATTCTTATGTTTATTTACATGTATGAATGGTATTTCTTAAACGGCTTTTTTTTGTTTGCTTCTATTGTGTCGCTGACTTACTGTCATATATACAATTTAAGTTAATGTAATTTATTTTTAGTAAACCAGGGATTTACTAGCTAGATGCACTTGCTACTGGCACCTTTGGGACAGGTCAGAGGGTATAAGTTGGTGCCTTTTACACATATTGTGATGCTAACTTGCGAAGGAAGGATATTTACTTTTACATTAAGTTAATATAATGCTGCTCCTCCACGACTTTTTTAAAGTGCTAAATCATTGCAGCGACTCTGTTCATTATACCATATAGGTTTCTGTCTGTCTTTGCCCATAAGCTTTTAGATACGTGGCTTCATTTTCAACCTGGATTGCAACTTCCACGTGCTGTGGTTGTGAGCGTGTGATTCACATTAATCTAAATGGTCGAATAGAAATGTTGCTAATTATAGCTTCATTCCTTTCGGATTGGTAATAAGAATGTATGCCCTTTAGTTTTGTTCTACAGATCGTGATCTGTCTGTCCATAACTATTTGGCTCTAGTAATATTTATTATTAATATAGAAGTATGTTATCATTTGGTATATGATGGAATTTGAGCTCTGTTGAGATTTACTCTTCATTTGAAGCTGATGCGCTCAGTTCTTTACATGGCTACGATGCCAATGTGGGGTGATTCAATTGGTTTAATCGACAAGACTTATCATTTCCAATATGCTCCACATAGTATGCTGCTTATTAGAGACCCTGCTAAATACCCTGACTAGAATGAAGCCTTGTATAGAAATTCACCCAGTAATAATTAATATTAGAAATAATGTAAAAAAAGTGTGTTTTTAACTTTCTTAAACTATAACATCATATGCACGAAATAAAGCATAATATAATGCATTCATCAATAACAATTGTTCCTCATTCAGGCAACTTCCTGGACTGAAAAACAGCAAATTTGGAAACTTTGGAATAAGAATAATTGATTCCATTCCCCTGAAGAAATTCTTCAAGCAATCTCTTGTGTCTCTCTGGGTCGTCACTCTCACATTCTAACTCGTAGTTTGTCCCGAAATCATAGTTGGTCTCATCAAGTTCCAGTTTCAAGCCTTTCCACTCATGCACAGCCCTCACATTCCTAAACCCACCTAAGCACACCACCCCATTTTCTCCAACACGGTACTCATCCCTCACCCTCTTGAGAATCTCTGAGGACTCCACGGATAAGAGCCTCCATGGCTCAGCAATGCATGCACGGCCAAGTGCGACGTCGAACGGCTCCTCGTGCTCCTCCATGCGGCTGATACCGGCCGAGATCTCTGGCTTGGCCTTCAAGGAAAGGACGCAGTGTTCCAAGTCGTAGAAGCGGATTCGGAGAATGGCGAGGTTGGAAGTGAGTTCTTTGTTCATGCCATCGAAGAAGATGTTTTCTTGGATTAAGGTTTTGGTGTGGAAAGGTGCAAGCAAGTTGGATAGTTTCTGGTGAGTGGCTGAGTCTGTGAGACGAAGCTTGATCTCTACTTCCATTATTCAGCTTTTCCAAGTATCACAGAACAAGAAGGAATCAAGGTGCCATGGATTGGGAAATGCACGACTAGTTTTAGCATTCGAGTTTTTTCGGCCTCTAGAAATGGATAAGAGTTTAGAACGTTGCCCGTGATTCTTACTTTGCCTAGTAATAGACTTTCATTAACTTTTTGTTTTATACATATATATACTCCCCGTGTAACTTTTTTATGAGAAATAAAAAGAAGTTTATGCACTGACTTTGTAAATTTTTTTATATAAATTTATTGATTTTTAAAAATTATTTAAAATAATTCAAAATCAGTGAATAAGCATTAAAGTCTTTTTATTTATTTATAATAATTCACATAATGTAAGAGATTTTTTTTTGTCCAAAACTATAATGTGTTTATGGTCTGAAAAGTTTATCGTCATATGTATTTAAATTTTTCAATTAAAAAAATAATTAATAGCACTCCAGTGACTCAGCTATGTATCATATAGTATATAGACTACTGAGAATGATGATTGTTTTAGACTACTTAATAATTTCTCTAATATAAGAAAGACAAAAAGAAAAAAAATAAAGAATTATGTAATGTAATTATGATAAATATGTAATGCATGTGTATTACTATTCTGCTTATTATTATTCTTCACTCTAAATTGAATTGTTTTGTACTTCTGCTTCGTATTTTATTTTATTTTTCACCTCGAGGATATGTTTTTAGCGTAAGCAGACAAATATTATGATAAAAGATAGGCAGGTTAACATTTCTTTTACAAATTAATGACTAAAAAATTCTCTGATTTAGCACAGTTTTTGCCATGTCAATTATTCAATTAACCATGCCACATGACATGTAGCATTTTAATATAAATAAACATTAACGAAAACTAATATTTCCACCAAGAACTGTCATGTGCCATGTGGCATAATTCGCTAACATGGCAAAACTACCTTAAATAATACGTTTATTAACGATATTTGGTGCATTCTCGAGTCGAGGATGTTTGAAAAGGGAAGCCCTTTTTTTGTGCAAATTCCCGAAGCAACTCAGATGATTAATCTCTAGAGTGAGTTCCCAAAATTGACAATCAAGCTTATCTTTCTTAAAAGCGACTTAGGTAATTAAGCAGGAAGAAATTTACAGCTCTAGAAAGCCTCAGGTCCTTATGGTTATCAATGACTATTTTCTTCAAATCCAGTTAGTATATTGTGGAAGATGAGGTGTTTAAAGTAGTGAACAAAGACTTTGAGACAGGTACCATTGATAAAAATGTTGCAGGAACACATTGTTCGTATTCTTATTAAGTTATTATTATAAAGGTCGATCTTCCTATTCAGCTAAAGGAACTTAGGCCAACAACTTTATACAATGACATTTTTGTAGGAAGCCCAAGTCATTGCAATGTCCACATCGCTGAGCCAATTACTCATGTGTTAAAATGTCCCACATCGTCTAAATCGATAACTAACTAGGGTGCTGTTTCTTCTTGTTTAGCAAAGTCCCACGTCGTCTAGGTCGATCATTGGGGTGCGGTTTATCCACTTATTGCAAAGTAGGAATGTTTACCTATTAAATATCTAAAAAATTAAAAAACGAATAAATTGATAATCAAACAGATTTTTTAATTTTTTTTTATTGAATTGGATTAAACTTTAAATTTAATTTTCAAAATCTATCCAATTTAATTTAAATAATCAAAATTTTACATATATATATATATTTATTCTTTGATAATATAACTAATGTTTATATATTTATTTCTTTAAATTATATGATAATTAAAATTTTACTTTGTATAAATTATATGATAAGTAAAATAAAAAATCTATCCAATTCAAATGTCATCAAATAGGATTTAATTTAATTAAAATTTTAAATAAAATCGATTGAATAATAAATTTTAAAAAAAATCAAAGTAATCGAATATGATAGATTTTTTCTTTAAAACTTATCTAATTCAGTATGCGAACACCCCTATTGCAAAATCCTACATCGTCTGATTCACATCTAACATGAACTGCAGTTTTTATGCCTATTGGGAATTTGGCCAGATAGATTAGAGTTGTAGCAGGGTGAACAGAGGCAGCACCAACTAGCTAAAAGTTGCTTGAAAACATGCTATTTTTTATTTGGCACTAGACAATTCACTTCAGACACATGCTGTCTAAGACGCAGAGCCCCAACTGAAACTATTCTTCACTGCTTAAGAGACTCTGCAGGATCTTGGCGAATATGGGACTTTCTAAACTTTACTCAGCTTGAGTGATTGTTCCAACATCATGTCATCATGGAAGATTCTTAGCACCAACATTAGTCCATGGAAGCTTGAAATGAATACAGTTTCACAGTTAATGATTTGAATTATTATAAGGCTCTTGTAAGAATCAGAACACATTAGTCCATGATGTCGGCCAGGTATATGGAGATCAAGACATAGTTGATAAACAACCAAGACTAATGTGCTGGATTTGGTGGTGTCATTAGAAATGCAATAGATGAATACAATTTGGGCCCAATCTAGCGTGGGAAAGGGGGACTTAAATAAATTACTTGCAGTAGTGATTCTATAATTGCAACTACTCTCATATCAAATAGAGTTTAAACTAATTAAGATGCATTATTAATTTATGCGGGTATCATCATTCATCAGTAACATCAGCAAATGATTTGGCCGAGACTGTTCACTGTTGAACTCCGACTATCAATTTAGAGCACACTAAAAGGGAAGCTAATTAATTAGAACATGTTTAGATACAAGATTAAAAATGCTTTTGAGAGTTTCACTAGGAAAAACCTCTTAATGTGCATGGTTCCAAAAATATTGTGACTTTCAGGATTTGAAAATTAAGTCCTCCTCTTCTAAGTAACATCATGCATGCTATCTAATGCTATGAGTGTTTCCTATCTCAGAGCTACTTGTTCTATCCTTCTGAAGCATAAAACAAAAACATATATATACAACTTAAACTCGTAGAAGTAAGTTTATTAACTGCTTATAAAAAAAAGTAAGTTTATTAACTTAATTAAATGACTTTATTACAATGTAAACTTTCAAGTTAGTACAAAGTTTGAGAAGTGTTGGGTTAAATAATATTGAATGAAATGCAATATACTGTGAATTGCTATTCTTTAAAATAAATAAGAAACATATAAAATAAGATTTAACAGAAAATACGGTTGTGTGATTCTAACAAAAATGATTTAGTAACTATCAGCATTTTCCTTTTAAAAATTGTTTATTGAATTGATGGAATTGATTGAGAGGCTTATAGAGTGTTTAGTAGTTTTATCATGATTGCAATACAGAATAATTAAATGCATATTTCTTTTGGATACAATTTAAGTATGCATATTCAACATAGAGTATATACCACGCAAGTTAAAATCCTGCATTGAAGAGTCAAGAAAGCTCCCGAACATAAAAAAATCAAGAAGGGACCTTTAACGTGCATGTTTATCTTAGCCTCTTGCTGTGCCACTTCAGGTTCACATCACATGCGTAGGGCAGTTCTTAAAATTTGGGGTTTAAAATCTGAAGAGGCCCTTTACAACTTAATATGCGTTACATATATAAGTTCTACATAAATCTTGGCGCATGAGAATCTCATACAACTAACTCAACACTGCAATT
This sequence comes from Glycine tomentella, assembly GCA_007407185.1. Lineage (NCBI taxonomy): Eukaryota > Viridiplantae > Streptophyta > Magnoliopsida > Fabales > Fabaceae > Glycine > Glycine tomentella. The sequence continues at coordinate 600,288 of PYAF01001762.1, forward strand.
TTAAAAGAAAACCTCAATCCATCATAATGTATTTTATTATTCGTGACGCTTTAATATTTCATGAGACCACACTAAGTACAAAACAATATGTACATCACAGCTTTTCACAAAAGGATTTGGTGAAATCTAGCCTGCCCCCTCAATATCAGCTAAAAGTTATATAAATTAAGAAAATTTGAATCGTCACTCTACATATATTAATTATATAAACCGACTAATATTTTTTTAACATTTGAAATATTTGCCACTTTTATTAATAATTAATCTTTGTAGGAGAATAGACTAATCACATTTAGTGGAAACATCCTTCTCAATTATATTTTTTCCATCCACATGTAAGACTTGAATCCAAAACATTGTTTAAGGAAATCGAATCCAAAATCACTCAGACGAATGACACATTGATAAACTCTCTAATATTAAATTCAATAATAAATATTTTTTATACAACACAAAATCTATATATAACAAAAATAAACTTTACCCTATTAGGTGAATTGGTTACATGAATCATACAACTTTATTTAATTCAGTTAAAGACCAAATTTTGATTATATTTTTGGAATGTTTTTCTCTATCTCTTTCTTCTCTCTTTATGAGACTTACAAATCCCACACACAATTAACTTTTCTCATCGGTGTTTCTTAAAATAAAATTCACTCGTGTCTCTTAGAATTTTATTTGTATAAATATCAAAACCATCTTGATATAATCTTTTCTTGAATACTTAATCTATATACCCTAACACAAATTCATAAACTTGTTCTTATCGTGTTTATTAAATTTCATTCAGTTCAAGAGCATTATGCAGCCTATGAAAAAATACTCTTAAAATGCATGTAAATTGTACGTTTATAAATTATACATTATCAACAGTACTAATAATTTAATGGTCGTAATTGATTTAAATCACTTTCTATAAAAAATTACTACAGTCTTTTAACAGTACACATACTAGGAGCCACATATATAAATAATAACAATATTCTCATAATTTTTTCACACCTTTCCACTGCAAAGCCAAACAAAAGAATTCAGGAAGAAAATTATTTTCCCACTTTTCACACTTCATTTTCTTATTAATTTGCCTTCTTCTGGGGACACAAAGACAATGTTGAATGGCAGAGAAAAAATGGCCCTTCTTGTACTTTCACTTTTCTTTAGTGCACTTATGGTTTGTTTCTGCTTCATCCTAGTGATCCATTTCGTAATGGAATTGTCAGTTGTCATGAATAATAGAGCTCGAAAAAATGAAGAAGTGCTGTGGGCAGGATTTGGCATTGCTCTTTTCTTAATATTTTGCTTTGCTTTTGTTATCTTTGCTATATTTTCTGGTTGTGGTATGCTTTATATAATGAATAGTAGCATCAAGATTGCACCTGCACCCACTCCTGCGGAAGCAGAACAGCTGCCACCCATGGTTTAACACTTGCATTGAGATCTTCATGATCAAAGTTCATTACTTGAGCTAGGAAGATTTGATTAACAGTATAGTAGGTGGTTTATTCCCCCCTCTTATTTAATTTTAATTTTACTGAACCTTTTTTACCCACAAATGCTTGTAATTAAAATTATATGTGATGTACATGTTTTTTGGGCTACATGCATGCATAGAAAGGAGGGACACTTTCTCGTTCTCAAAAGCTCAAACCCACAAAAGATAGGGACTTTAGTGGCACTCGATAATCACTCACTACAATGCTTTAAGAGTCTCTTTGGTTTCATTGTGGGAAGTATGAGAATAATTTTTGCCTCATGTCAAAAATGGTCTTAATGAAGATACAAATGTTTGGTTATTAATTATTAGGTGAAGCTAATTTTGTTTCTAAATTTTTGTTTGATAAGTGATAAAAATAATTTTTACCTTTAAGTTGAAATTTTTTCTCCAAGTACGTAATTTAAGGAGTTGGAAGTAACAGTTATAAAAATAAGTCAAACCTTGTATTTCAAGTAGATCTCGGTTGCGCAAATGGGGAATTGAAGTTTTCCCATCTCTGTTGCCATGTCAAGTTTGGAAATGCTCCCAGCATAGTTCGGGAATTGCTTCTGGAATTGGCAGTAAATTTGATAAAATTTCAGCTTCTTGTTTCTTTTGTATCACCTAGTTTTTATATTGTCTAAATTTTTGTTGGGGGAAAAGATCCATTAATAATGGGATCTTATGTGTCTTCCATGCCTTGCACTATTGCAAGGACCTGACACACTCCAACTAAATCTAGTTAAAATATTTTATTGATAATCATGAATTTTAGATCGGATATATTATCCAAGTTGCAAAGGGTGGTACTGAACCTTAGATCGATACTTGATAAATTTGTAATTATTTTTACCATATATTTAATTTTCCTCTATCATTCGATTATATGTTGATATATAATGTTACTCTAAGAAATTTAAAATCGCCAACCTAGCTTAACATGCGAATTCAGTGAGCAAATCTTGATTATAAATTCAGGAATTCCCGACTGCATGAATTTGATTTAATTGATGTATTCTTTAAAGAGTGTGCAACCCGATTGATGTATTTTTAATTGTCTCTTAGTACGTACATGGAAATAAGCAAAATTTTAATCCATCCAGTTTTGCTAAAATCCCTTGCAGTCTTGCATATATTAAATATATAAAATGGCTGCTAGAGTACACATTGTGTGATGAAAAATGGGAGGATGTTGCAAGAGTTGTAATAATCACGATTTTGAACAAGACTAAATAAAATCTTGAGTTCCTAATTAACCCCATGCGTCGGATTTGTGAACTAACTCCATTTTTCATGCATCCAATCTAATTAAGCTACTTTAATTAATTTTGTTGGGCTGTAAAAGGAAAGGTTTGCTGAACTTTATTATTATGCCACCTTACCACAAGACAAGTTACATTGAAACACTTAATTGTTCCATGCATTATATATAAGGTTTTGGTCATTAATTAGATCGTCATGAAGAAGAAAATTAAAATAAAACATTATGCCTATACAGAAGACATGACATGGTGGCAAGCATATCGAGCTCAAGCTGAGATTATGAATTAACGTGATGCATTGGAGACAGAAACTCCCTTGTAATATTCATATGGTAGCAAGCCTAAAAGATTAGTAGCTAGCACACAGAACAAAGTACATAAGCACACCAGAGTTGATGTGCTTGCACTAATGAGCGAACATAGAAGAGGATCCACCAATTACCGTGACAGTATATATATTCATATGGTCTTTGGACTAGAGGCACAATATTTTATACATATGAAAATATAGCCACAAGGAGAGGGGGTGATGTGGTGTACCTAAATGCAATATCATAGAAAAACTAAAGCACTGGTTATTACTCATTCAGAAATGATATCAGCTTATAAAAGACTTAATTTCCATAAACTTGGCATTTGGCAATGGCAGCAAAATGAAACCTCAAAAGTACCAGTTATAAAAATAAGTCAAACCTTGTATTTCAAATTCATCATCGGTTGAGCAAATGAGGAAATTGAAATTTCACATTCTCTGTTGCCATGTCAAGGTTGGAAACGCTGCTGGATTATATAGTTCGGGAATTGTTCCCTAGAATTTGGAATCAGATTTTGTGAAATTTCAGTTTCTTGTTTCATGATTTGGTCAGATTGCTGAATCACCTAATTCTTATTTTGTGGAAATTTTTGTTGGGGACATGCATGGAACGACATCGTATAGAAAGACTAAAACACTGGTTATTACTCATTGAGCAATGATATCATCTTATAAAACACTTTATATCCATAAACTTGGAAATGGTAAAAGTATGGGTAGTTAATTTTACACTTTTACTCATCTCGACCCTGGTGGCTCTATATTCCTTTGATCAAAACATCAGTCTTGCAAGAGCAAATTTAAAACCTAATCCTTTCTTAGATCGCTTATTTTAGTTCAAATGATTTTTGTCTTTTCGTTCACTTTTTTTAGCTTCATTTTAATTATATCCTTTCTTTATTTCTATCTCTCTTTTATTCTTTGATTAATCTCACACCCCACAAGGAAGTACGGGAAAAGACATTATGATTAATAAAAGAAGAAAACCCGCATTGCAAAATACTATGTGTTTCACTCTTTATTCTTTTACAGAAATGTGTAATTTTTTTAATATATATATATATATATATATATATATATATATAAGAAATTAAAGTTGAGGAAGGAGTTTCACCAGAACTTCTTGTTCATTCATTTCCATAAAACATGTGCTTTTTTATACAAGCTAATTAAACAACACGTACACAAACTACAAACTAGAAAAGCAAAAGAAAATTGAGAGAAAACAATTTCTTACAACAGATAAAGCTGGTTAGAAGTGAAAAGGCTCTAATTTGTTTTTTCCTACTTTTTCTTTGTTTCTTTGGAGGAAAACTAACTAGTTAGCTAATACTCATGATAAAATCTCAAGTATGGATGACATAATAGTAATATGGTTGAATCCCGGAGACAACAAGCAAAGCAATGTCTAAAAAAAAAACAAATTAAGACAATAGACAGTGCTTTGTTTGAATTACTCTAATTAATCAGTTTCAAAGCCACAAGGCACCAGCTTGTTTGAGAAGAGGAACAAGGGTGCCACTGATGTGGAAAGCCAAAACCCTGTCCATGGAGCCAACAAGATTTCCTCCAATGAACACCACAGGAACAACAGCAGAAGCAGTGGAGTTGATTCCATTTCCAATTCCAAGGAGCCTCATAAGTGCTCTCTGCATGTCTTTCCCTTTGGGATCTTGGTCAAGCTCATGCACTGTGGGGTTAACCCCCATTCCACAGAAGAGCCTCTTCATTGCATGGCACATGCAACAGCTACTCACACTGAATATCACCACTGCACTCTGTGAGGCCAGCCTTGCCACTCTCTCCATCTGGTCCTCTTCCATGCTCCTCCGGACCCTCATGTAGTAGCTCCATGAAGGCTCCACTTGGTAATGCATTATGTTCTCTTGCCTCATAGTACTAACTACTAAACAAGACCAACTATCAAAGTGTGTTAATTAGAAGGAATGTGTGTGTATGTGACTCTGAGTGTATGTGGTGAGTAAAAGGGTGAAGAGAAGGCATGGTTTTATAAGGGTGAAAGTGCCGAAGTTAATAAAGTGGAAGAATTGAATTGAATTGCTTTATTTGTCTGTTGTTGTCGCAGGGCGTGTCTCTGGTTCAGAGGGGGTGTTGTCTGTGTTGTGTCTACGTACTGTGCTTTGATTTATACATTCCAGCCGAAATGCTTGCTTATTCGAGGAGAACAATGCATGCATGTTTGTCACACTTTTTTTTTTTTTTTACTAACTAGTGTTTTAAAGGTATTAATTAAAATTTTTAAAAAATATATATTTATGATGAATATAATTCAGTAAAAAATTATAAATATAATTTTATATATTTCAGTAAAAAAATTCTTTTTAATTTCTTAATCGATATCATTATTAGGATTTGTGAAAAAGAAAGAAAAAAAAGCATGTCACAGAAAAACCAAAAAAGCAAATGGTTAATTAATCTACGTAGCAGGATTTCTGAGCCAGCAATAGAGCCGGATGGATGTTTGTCCAAGATTGGGTGAGACCCAAAGAAAGTAAAAGTCGAAACATTAAAATATTTAGAGATGTATATCCTTGGAAACAAAATATATATATATATATATATATATATATATATATATAAAGTTATATAGTAAAAAGAAAATGTATTTAAAATTAACTTTCTTAGCAAAGCATATATATATATTATACATCTAATAAATCTAATAAATTAATATAGTATTTTTTACGTTATTATATCTCTTTTGTCAACCTTTGTTACATTATTAAGCAATGTTAGATAAGAAGAAATGTAGTCTTGAAAGAGGCATTAATCTTCTGAAAGTAAACAATATGGGACTTAAGAATGTGGACATAGGTTAGTTTAGCACTACTATATATTAAAAAAGGAGGTATGACGTGAGATTGTAGAAGCAGTTGATATTATGAAAGTATAATTTTATTTTATATATTTATGAAATGTATAAAAAAAAAAAAGAGGATATGATCGAAACAAAATTTGTATTGAAGGTTAGAGACATAAGAAGCAGGGCTTTTTCTGGGAAAAGTGGAATTAGGATGTTGTAGTGTAGGCAGAGAGCGGTGTGCGTCCTTGTTGTCGACCAAGCATTACCACACTCCCTTTTTGTTTCTTCCTTCTGACATTTCCCATTCGCTTATGTTTCTGCCTTTCCAAAATCCCAATTAAGATCACCACACTTCAGAGTCAACACATGCTTTCCTTCAAATTCCACTTCGTTTTATCACCTTCATGCTTTCACTCATATTCATACCCTTCTTAGTACTATTATGTGTATATATATACTACTTCTAATCTTCCTACATTTAAAATGATTACTTTATTATTTGCCGCTAAAGTAAACGCCTACTAATTCATTAAATGAAAATTATCTCAAGAAACAAAATAAGAGGTGTAATTTGTTTCTTTCTTTTTTTAACTAAGAAAGAAAAATGTATATGCATACATATGATTTAACCAACATGCATGCATGATATTTAAAAGAAACTACTACATAATCCATAATCCAGGAACAACAGGATCGATCTCAATCAGTTTTTACGTTATACATAATTGAATTTCATTATTTATTTTTCATAAATTAAAAATATATAAGTATAGAGTAGTAGCAGCATAGAGGGGGAGGGGGGATGTTCACCTAAAGCAGTGACAAAGTGGCAGTTGGTGTTGAAAACACGACAGAGATAGGCGTGGGGTGGTGTTCTTCAACCGCATGCTGCTGAATCAGGCGGCGGAACCATTCTGACGTGGCCACACTTTTTTGATGAATTGTCGTTTTGGAATAAGTACTATTATATGCATTGGAAATCACACATCTTAATTACTTCCCTCTCTCATCATCTGCCATCAATCACACATTTCACCTTCTAACTTTTTCTCGACTTTTTTTACACCATTTCCAAGCTCAATTTCTTGAATCTACGTTGTAAGCTTCTTCTTTTTTTTTCTTTTTTTTAATGTGTCAATTTTAATTTTATAAATTAAAAATATTGAAATTTTATTAATAAATCACCAAATAAATAATATAAATAAATTTGATATCATATTTTAATTTAAAATTTTAAAGTTTAAGTTTATGAAATTTTTTCTAATTTACATGATACTTAATTTTTTTTATTTAGTGTAAAACTTCATTTTATAATTATACTCCAACAAATATATTCATCATCATTAAACTTGATTTATATGAGATTGAATCTAATTTCTTTTCTTTGGTCCAAAATATAATTTTCAAATACCAAAAGTTAATTAAAAAAATCTATGATGTACCTTATTAGTCTATTTAGATTAGAAATGAATATAAAATAAATAAAGAATAAATTTTTTGGATGGATTAATATAAGAAATAAATAAATAAATAAAAGAACTTCTCTCACTTATTTGGCTATATGAAAAAAAAGAGTGAAAAATAAATATTATTATATGAAAATATATTTATAGCAATTAAACATAGAAATTTTTGCTCTAATACGTTTTCTTAAGAATAAATTATTTACTGATTTTTATAAGAATATATTATACAAATCGTTTAATTAATCTAATTAAGTGTCGGGCGAAGTGCAACAAATGCCGAAGCTAAGTCGACCAACAAATCTTTTATATATTATTATTATTATTATTATTATTATTATTATGTAAGCTGCACTAGAAATTTTTATAATAATTAGATAAAACTTAAACTATATAATAATGATTGATTTTAGGAAACTCCAAAACTTGAAACTTAGTTGTTTATCAAAACATAAATTGTATAGTAACTAGCAATTTGAATCAATTTGATCAAAACTAATTATATCATTTTTTATTTGAAAGAAAATTTATTATATATAAATAATAATTGTTAAAAACATATATTATTATAATCACTAATGATTAATAAATTTAAAATACTATTTGTACAAATTAAATCAAATCATATAAGTAAAATTCTTAAACCATGTGGTATTTAATTTTGACCTCATTCTTAAATTATGCATATCTACATTCTCATACTCATCTTGTTCTTAACATAAAACAACACACTTTATACTTTGGCTCTCCCTCCATTGGTGCAAGCCATGGTGGTTGGAGCCATTGCCCCACCCCCTTACCACCTTGGTGCCTGCATCAAGGCCAAAATGGCCTCTGCCTTTGTCGAGGTGCACCCACCTCACCTTCTGCATGATGGTCACCATCTTCTTAATCTTCACTGTTATTATCATCGTCATTCTCATTATCTACTATACTGTCTTTAAACCCTAGGACTCCAAGATCGCCATTAATGTCATCCAGCTCCCCTCCTTATTTGTTGTTAACGATAATGTTGACTTCACTTTCTCTAAATACACTTATGTTAGAAATCTTAATCACCCCACATTCTTCCACTATGACAACTCCTTCCAACTCATCAACTTCAATAACCAGATAAGCTACATGTTAACCTTTTTATTTTAGAAAATTCACAATTTTGATTCCCATATTTTAAAATATATATAATTTTGAACCAACCTTTAATTTTATTTATGTTTTATTTATTTTATAATAATTAATAAAATATTTTTTGATGAAGTCTTATATGAATATGTAAGGTCTAGGGTTCAATTGGATTAAAAAAATGTAGGTAAATTTGAAATTTGACAAGTTATAAACTTTTTAAAATAAGACAATCAAATATTTTTATTTTAAAATAAGAGACTAAATCACATTTTTATGTTTAAAAAGATTAAATATCTTAATTTTAAAATAGAAAATCAAAATTGCATATTTAACAAGATAAGGAATTAAAATTACATTTAAACTTAACTTTTACTTTATTGAAATCAAAGAAAGATAAATAGTCATTTTAGATATATCTATGTAAGTTTTTGTTAGCTCATATTCCTCCATGTGATTTGTAACGCCCTGTATGCATCCGGTTTATTAACATTCAAGTATGACCGTGAAGCGCATTAATTAATTAAAGGTACTTAATTCGAAAGCAAATAATAAAATGACATCATCATACGTCAACAACAATACCATCTTTGCATTATGTATGGTAAACACTCAAATCATACAACTAGAGGACCAATTAAGCCATATCCATAGATCTCGATAAATGTAACTCAACAATGGCTGTACAAAACAAGAATGTATCTCATACCCTGTCTTTTCAACATACATCAATATCTCTCAAAATATACAACAATGTACATCAATTGTGCATCTTCCCTTCAGTGGTACAAAATATAGGCATAACAAAACAATGAGCCAACATGCTCTCAAAATAATATACCTAAGGTTCACACAGAACCATATCTCTACTCGAGCCTCTTGCCCCGGTATCCACCATCCGCTCGTTGAATATCATCTGCAAAATATAATCCCAACTGGGGTGAGCTACAATCTCAGTAAACTCATGGTTCTTGGAGGCCTCTCCTCCTCCTGGTTCACTTCCATGACACATAGCATCAAAATTGACATCCCATGCTCTAACCACTATAGCTCTCATAAAATACATCACATGTATATCATAACACAGGTGTCATTCCGTTGAACGCTACCACATCGAGAATGCAACACAGATATGGTATATATATATATATATATAACATTATCTGAGAAAAGATCATCCACTTAAGGGCACATATCCTCAGGTTTTTATGTCAATTAACCACATGGAGTTGTTCCACGATACTCTGCCTCCAAAGGAAGTCCATATTTAGTCTATTCTACTGACTAGAGAATCTCATCAATCATACAACATATCATTATATTGTACATTATATATATGTTCTCAATAAAATGGCAGTAACACACAATTTCAATACCAGATACATCATGACATACAATAACCATCACTTCCTCGGAGTATGGTGGAATATAGTCAAGGGAAAACTCCCAAGAACAAAGAGCTTACCTGCTCTAAATGCTACACTGGCTCTCCCGGTCTCTTGGTCACAACCACCAATATCCTCTGTATCACGCCCTACATAAAGACATACAAACAATCAATAACGGTTCTCAACCGTTGCATGAAAAGAAACACTATTCTTTTCCATATTAACTCCTTTTTACTCTTTTTCCAAGTTATAAGGACTCGTCACCTAATTGGTGACTTACAGACCCCCAATAGGATCTATCTTGGCTTAACCAAAACCCTAGAGTCTCCCCAACTCTCTGCATAAACTAATTCAAGGAGTTCAATGCTTTATCCATGCCACATTTCAATAATTATCAAAGTGGTTAAAACGGTTACATTCAATACTTTTTCACTGTTTATATAGTCTCCTAAACACATCTTGTGAAGGCACCAAGACTCATACATACCATAACATCATCAATTTAACCAACATTTTTTCTACACATACATTCCTCATAACCAAATTTCAAAATCCATAAAAGTTATATTTCAAGGTTAAGCCTTCATTACAACAACCTCCTAAACATACTTTTCAAAAGGACCCAAGCCTAATTACAACTCTAACTCAGATGAGTCACTATTCATCTCAAGAACAAATTCTCAAATAATCGGTAAAACTTACGTTTCTTACCTCTAAAATGTCAAGGAAGGCTATAGGACGGCTTCTCCAAGCTCGCACGTCCTTAAAACGCCTTCTTTCCCTCAAAATCGAAACTTTGTGAAGATCCATGGGAAAACGATCTCCTTGTCTAATGGTTTTCAAAGAGAATTGAGGTTAAAATCTAACTTATTGGGTGATTCTCTTCAACTCTCAAGTTGGATGCGAAGGGTTTGGGTCAAGGGGTGAGTGACTATGAAGCTTTTCTCGCTTGACAATGGAGGAAATGGAGAAAGGAAGATGAATGTGTTTTTGTGAAGAAAAGTGAGAAATGGGTCACTTAAGTGACCCTAGCGCGCGTCTCGCACCACTGGCGCAGAAAAACAGAGGCCTAAGCGTGCTTCCTGCGCCATTGGAGTCACTTTGACACTACTGGCGCAGAAAAACAGCGGTCTGACGCATCTCCCGCACTACTGACACCAATCTTACGCTATCGGCGCGGGAACTAGAGACTTTTTTTTTTTTTTTTTTAGTCTTGATTATTATATGATTCACGGTTAATTTGATTATGAATTAAAATTCACGGTTAATTTGATTATGAATTAAAAATAAGCAATAAATAGTGATTCTGTAGTGGCAGTGAAGCTGATCCGTGGGCCTGTCCTTGGTAATCACCACTATGTCCCCACGGTTAATCAGATTAAAGCTTGGCTCAAGAAGGACTGGTAAGTAGAAGGCCACCATACTCTTAGAGCAAGCAACTCCGTGGCAGACCGTTTAGCGGCTAAGGGCAATACTTTATCTATTGGCTTACACGTGTTTCACACTCTTATTACTGAGTCTAATCTCCAAATGTGGAGTGATTGTATAGGTAGTGGAATGGAAACTTTGAAGAATGGGGAGGTAGAACAACAAAAGGAGGAGAGTGGTTGCATGGAACAAGAAAGTATTGGGTTGGGAACAAGTATGGTTGTAGAAAAGGAAGGAGAAATTAAATGCGAGGAGCAAGAGGAAGGTGAGAAAATTGAAGCTTTGAGGAATGAGGAGATGGAAGACAGAGAGTGTGGGAGCAAGTTTGGTTGCGGAGAATTGTTTGGTGAAAGAGGAAGAGGGGGATTGTGAAAGAGCGGAAGGAGATGGTAAGAATAAGGACTTGTTGGAGAAGATGGTGGAGATGTCATCATCCGTTTCAGAGGAATCAGACGCAGACTACACTTCTCACCTCTCTCTCGCAAAGGGTGGAGCGGCTTCAGAGCGCCTTGGCTTGTGAGAAGTTGAGGAGGAAGAAAAAGAGAAAGGCTGGTGCCGAAAATAAACAAAATAATCCTAAAAATGGCTTCTTCTTACTTGTGCCATATTCAAAAGGATCCTCCATCTTTGTGATTTTGATTTTTTCTTTTTCTATTCTGGAAACTAGTTTTGATGTTGATGTCGGTTTTTTTTTTTTTTTTTGTGATTAATCAATGTAATTCATTTTTGCCATGATGCTATCCAATGAAGTGAATTGCTTTTACGAATTTTGCCTCTTATTAGTTACGATTCTTTCCTCTATGAATAGAAATCCGATTATATGATACAATTTGATGCTTTTATAATTTCCATTCCTTCTGCACTCCAACTACTTCGACAAATTATATGCAGAAGAATGTAACAAAGTCAAATGCTCATTCAATGCTGGTTATTCACCTAGAACAGCAGGGCAACCAACAAAAATATTGGTGTATGAATTTACCGAAGACAAGAACAAATGTCATCAGTGTAGACACAATTTTACATGTTACATTCAACATATAATTCAAGAATACAACATGTGAAAGTGCTTTATAAGACTCAATCTGAGAGACATCACTCCCGTTCTCAATGAAAACCTTGCTTAGCATCAGTCAATTGGTTTGGGAAGAGTTGTGTAACAGTTCTGCCCATGATCCACTCTAAATCAGACGGAGGCAAAGAGATCTGGTTGGCAATAAGAAGCACCGCTTCTTTGGCTTCTTTGTAGCCACATTCAGCAGCCGCATATGGAAAATCACTTCCACAGCATGATTCAAGAAAGTTAATATGATTGTTATAAATAAAGTTGTCTCACCCTCTTTTCCCATTTTATTTGAAAACATATATGATAGGAAGTTACCTGCCCCACATAACACGGTTAGCACCAAAGCTAGAGACAACTTGGGACAAGAGAGGAGCCAAATCCAGATAAGGAAACTGCTCTCTTGACACTCTGAAAAGGCCACTAAATTTCACATATACCATGTCAAAAATTCAATACTTTAGTATTCCATTCCTCATGTTGGAAACTTCAATAATGATGGGGACAAAAAGACTGAATTATTTTGATAAAACATATCAAAAAGCTAAATGGATTCAAAGAATCATATCCATATATAGGATATAATCTATAGTTGATTGAAACCTTTTACTATTTTACTCATTTAAATTGACATGAGAAAGAAGACAGAATAAGCATCTATAACAGTTATAAATCTGTGCTTCTGTCAAGGTCTTCAGCAATAAATCAAAAACGTAACTAGTAAAACAATTAGGTATGCTTTGTTTCCTTGATATTCTTGTCACAAGGAAAGAATCCAGCACTTACTTTTGGGAATCTAGATAGATTCAAAAGCTGAGAAAAGACAAGACCTTCTTCTTCATTCCTGCAATACAATACTCATATAAAGGTGCATTTCTTTACCTTTGAAACAATGATATAATATAGCTTACAATGGTGGTTTGGTGAAGCCGAAGTGATCAATCAATACAGCTGTTGATGGAAATTTTGTGCACAACTGCTCAATCTCAGAAATATATACACCAATCCCCTGAAATTAATCGACTCAGTAATTCTTTATTTCATTAACTTCATACATGAAAAAATATGCCCCTTACTTGTAGAAGGGTAGCAATACCATAGGCCGCACATAGAAATATTCTGACAACCTAAGGTTGTCTATTGGGAGGAGAAGAAACTTTACAAGATAGTTCTTTTATATATACAAGCAAATAAATAAAAAAACACCTTCATACACAAGAATCCCACTGGTACATTCAGTTCTCCAGCCCTTTGGAAAATTGCCTTCCCAACTTTATTTGTCATCTGCAATGAGACCATTTCCAGATATTACCCAGAAAAAAATACTTTTATTTGATAAACAACTAAAACAAAACAAGCATTTTCGGTCACTAGGTGATGTAGGTTACATTGATGAAATGATGTCATTGTATTCTGTCCGAAACCACAATTTTGGTCTAATATAATGTAGTTGTGCACTAATAACTATTAGTGAAACATACAACGCCAGCTATTAAAAAAGAAGTTCAAAGCTTTTACTCAAAGTGAAAACTGTATTTACTTAACTCTACAATGATATGACACTTTCTTGTTTAACCAATTTTTTTTTCCGCTGACAGTATATAGTGATATCACATTAGTTCCCCCTGAAACTAGAAAATTCCACATAAATATTTAAAGGTGTAATTTGTCAATCACATTCGTCCAAAATTCAAAAAATGTATAATTTAAATAATAATATTAGCATGTGTTTAGCGGCAAAAGAACCAAAATAATACAAATTAAATAAAAAATTACCAATTTGGGGCAACTTTCAAACTATTTACAAATCTGGGGCAACTGGTCACGCCCAGAACTGGGCATGACCAGTGTGTATAAATGCCCCCAGGAATGCACTGTTCACTCACTTCTCAGCTTTTGGCTTCTCTCTAAAAACTTCTCTCTGCCTTCTCTCT